>OZ023320.1:33667500-33972500 GCA_964007375.1 Ophion obscuratus | reverse complement strand
GCAAATATAATACGTGAATCCATCGCATATCATCGTCGTACAAGCGCTATAATAATGCCGAGATGAACGAGGTACAAGTACTACCAGCATATATGTATTCCTTCCTCCATATGGGCTGTTTCACCTCGAAACAGGCTAGTTCACACTCTCCCGACTGCGCGTTAGGTCTATTTTACAAGCTTTTATTTGGCTTGACTTTCTGTCAGATGCAAAAGGGAAAATCGATATTTCACCCACTTCCCGGCTACTTAGAGCTCTGAAACTTTACAAACATGCATCTAAAAGGTGACAATGCATGATTCAACTTAAAAGAAACAAAAAACATAATTATCCCTAAAAATGTAAACTCTTTATGTAAAACTAGCGATATCTAATCACCCATATAAAATCTCACTAACACATGCAAACAAATTCGTAGCCGACTGTGTTTGTATATGGAAAGTTTATATGCAACAATTAGTCGTAAATTCAATTCCAATTACAGTCTTTGTTATTTTTTACAAACATTCCATGTTCCTAACGTATAAACTCGTAAACTAGTAAACTACTGGTACCGACTAACAAGTAAAATCAATTAAAACTAAAAGGTAGATAATAATAGATACGTAAAGAAAATATTTAAAAAAACACGCTTTTATTTAATGTACTAAAAAGTAGAAAATATTGTTTTTTACCAAGTCACCTATACGTGACTATAAATAAAAGCATGGGGCGCTCAACATTTAGACATATAATCTTCAATTTACATAAATCCGGTAACATATTAACTGTATTGAATCCTACTACAAAAAAATTAAATGTGATTAATGAAACGGAGCCGATCAAATGTATTAAACATTTAATAAGTTGTGAGCCCCAAACTTTTATTTATAGTCACATATAGGTGGCTTGGTAAGAAAAAATTATTTTCTAATTTTTAGTACATTAAGGTGGGATATACATTTAGACAGGAAAAAAAACAAGCAATATTGAGAGATTTTTTAAACTAAGAAATGATTATTTTACAATTATCAAACTTTAGGTATAATTTAGAAGTATCTTTAAGTATACAAAACAATTTTTTTTAAAATAAATTCATGTTCTAACTGAGAAAAGTTACAACTTTTTTTAGTTAGAACATGTATAGTTTCTATGTGACGGTAATTAAAATGAAGAGAATGCAAATATAAGAAAATAGCACGCATTTACAAAAAAAATCAACATTTCACGCAACATTTCTGTACAATGTGGATTAAAAAAATTAGTTTTTTCCAATTTTTCAAAAACAATTCTCGTCGAGTAGAAAGTACCAATATTATCAATATTTTTACCAAGTTTCAACTCAATCGGCTTAATAGTTTTTGAGTAATCCTGCAGGCAAATTTCCATAATGCAGTTTTGAGAAAAACGCGTTTGAAGTTGACGCCCGCTTCTGTAACGTTTGACGAATTTCACTTTGAAACTTTAGGAAAATATTCTACATATAAAGTTCTATTGTTTAAACAGAAAAATCGATTTTTTGATCGTTGTAAATGTATATCCCGCCTTAAATATTATACGGTAAATTCGCCGATTGGCGAAAAATCTCACGTTTTGTGCTCCGTACCGAATGTTTATTGTGGGTGTTCATTCAACTGGTGGATTCGAACGGAATTTAGTGTGTTTTGAGCGTACGGCGATGGCTAGAAATTTAAAAAATATCTTTTTATGGCTCAGCTTCATAGCGCAGGGGCTTAATAGTAATATGTAACAAAGATTTTGTGACAACTACAAAAATTGAATGAATTATGACGATTTTGCTAAAAGTTCACTGCGCTATGACGAACTTTTTTATTTTACGTTGTTCTCGAAATTATCATTTATAAGACGGAATAAGTTGTATCGCAAAATATGGCACTGAAGTTTGTAAAGTTGGAATGCGGCGATTTTATTAATTTTTTTTACTGTTCGAAATCTTTTCTTTGGCAAATTTAGGCTGCACATATTTAACAAGGATCCTAAAAAAAGTTTAAGTGATTTTCAAAGTTTCAATATGCCGAAAATAATGTGTGATATTTAAAGAAAATAATTTAATTTGCTTTTCAACAATGTAGAGTTCAACATCGTCCCAAAATGTACTCATCCGACTGACCTTCAAATCCGGGCAGGGCATCGTTTATAACACTTTTTATCGTGTGACCGGATTATTTTTATACATGTTTTTTTTCATTTGTTGGCAACAAACCATTAAAGTTTATTTTTGGTCAAAAAACGAATTTTATTTTCTACAGCTTGTCGCGTTCGTACCTTTCAAATTTCGAAAAAGTATCCGGTCATACGAAAGTTGTATTGTCACATTGAAAGTATATTTTTTTCACTTCACATCAGAAGAACCATTGCCCATACAGCAACGGCGATACTTCGTTTCAATAATAACTTTATTGTTTATCATATTTTTCAATGATAAAAAACCAGAATCTGGGCGATCCTATGTATTAATTGTCTGTAAAATTCCAACCACGATATCACAACACTCTCATCAGAAAAAAAATATTGAAAATCAACCTGTTTTTTAGGGCTCAAGCTTATGCAGACCCCATACATACAAAAAGTACAGGGACCAACGCTGAAAAACACAATTTTTCGTTACGAATTACTAAAACTTTCGGGAATTCTAGTTGTTTGACGGATTTACGAAAATTCGATGAGCATACCGATTCAATAAACTGATTTTTCGAGGCCTCAAGGTCGATATACTTACTAAGGAATAACCACGTACATTGAATCACGTCCCTCATTGTACAGTTATGCATTTCGAAAAAAACTGTATACATACACGTATACAGCACATACACGTATTACGATTCAATAAACTGATTTTTCGAGGCCTCAAGGTCGATATACTTACTAAGGAATAACCACGTACATTGAATCACGTCCCTCATTGTACAGTTATGCATTTCGAAAAAAACTGTATACATACACGTATACATACACATACACGTATTACAGCATAATAATACGAATTATACTCTTACACGGATAGATATCCGGCAATAGCAACAACGCGCAGACGTTTTTGAACAAAAGGATTTTATGGGCGTCTCGCCCAGATCTAAGAGAGTCCCTCCAAGAATGCTTGTCGCTAATATTATCGCGTGTGCTCTTTCCGTGCATTGAATCGTCTCTCTCCCCCCCCCCTCTCTCTCTCTCTCCCTCCCTCCCTCCCTCTCTCTGCTTCCAGCTCCATTCGATCTAGCTCGGCTATACGAGAGATTGAGTATATAGAGAGATAGTTTATGCAGAGTTTATGGCCTTGACCACCCGCCTATACCTATATTGCTCCCCTCGGTAGAAAAGTACGCGGAGTGAAAGAGGAAGCGAAACAGCATCTCTCTCTCTCTCTCTCTCTCTCTCTCTCTCTCTCTCTCTCTCTCTTTCTCTCCGTTTACAATGCAGTCCATAGAGACGTCACTCACGGACTTTCATGGAGTTCTCGAGATACTGACTCGCCCTCTCGACGGTCGAGGGATCAACTATTCTTCAATCTCTCCCTCACCCCTTCCTTTGCTCCTTCCCGCTTCCTCGTCCGCTTGCAATAATTTTTTCGTTCCGCCCTTATCCCGCCGATACGATATACGCGGCGATAAATCAAAATATTCCTGAGAAGAAAAATCATTCCGTGGCTAATGAGGCAAATTTTCGTGGCTTCTGAGACCATAGGGAGAATCTCCCTGGCAAGGAATTCAACGGTCCATTTGAGGGCACGCGTGGCATGAGAGCGAGGGAGAGAGGTAGAGGAAGTCGAGAAGAACGGGAGAGATGAAAGAAAAGGTAGGGAGTCAGGAGGATGAGTTTACCGAGGTCCAGCAGCCGGATAATCCGTAAGGACGTTGCAAGACGTATTGGAGATTGGATCGGACATTTTTCTCTCGACATACAGGACGAGTAACGGCGGCGAAAAAGTCCCTATCCGCACGAATTACCGCCTGGCCTCACGTACATTACGCCCATTTGCTTATCAAGAGTCCGTACGGATACACAAATTTATATCGATACGTAACAGGAGTCGCGGCAGGGCCTCGATGTCGAGTGAGTAAAAAAAAATGTTTTCGTTTCAAGAACAATATTGTGCAGCGTCGACGCGAACCCTTTGTAGAATAAGTTAGACTGTCATTGGTCCCTGTTAGACTTATAATGGAACAAATGAACCGATAGAAAGTGTAGTGAGATTCGACAATTATAAAGTTATTTTGAGGAATTTTCGTCATTTCCTTCCTTCCGTTACAGCGGAGTGTCCCTCCACCGCTCCATTTTAACCCTTTGGGTTGAAAATCGGAAATAACTGACAAAAATAGCAATCACGGGTTACCCCCACTTGTAGCGCAGAAAAAGGCCTTTATCAAGATTTTTTTTTAAGAAAACTATAAAACTTTTTTAATCGATCAATATACCATCTTAAAGAACACATCTTGAAGAACTTTCAGTAATTTTTTTATGGAAAAATATTACATTGTTTAGTGGCAAATGGCCGTCAATGAAATAATGTTTTTATATACACGGTTTGCGGTGACCAACATTGCGGCGAAGTGGATCATCTGAAAAAAAATGCGGATGGATTTAGTCAAATATAAGTATAAACTAGTCTTTAATCGAAGGATTTTAAAAAATATTCATTTTTCACAAAATGGCGGACAGTCAAAGTTAATGATTCGATTTTAACGAGAAAAAAAACGGCCGTTTTTTGGCTATAAAACGGCCATTTTTTTCGAAAAAAAAATCGAACGATTAAAGACTACATTTTTATGTATTAAATAAGCCTGCAAAATTTCAAGAAGATCGGTTCATTAGTGTTCGAGTAATCTTGGTCACCGACTTCAGAAATGCCATTTTGAGAAAAACGCGTTTAAAGTTTCAATTTCCGGTCGTTTACACAACGGATTCTTCTCTTTCAACGCTCATATCTCAGTCAATTTTGTTCGGATCGACTTGAAATTTTCAGGACATATTCTCAGATACTTATACTTCAAAAAAATGCAATAAAAAAAAGATCGATTTTCTCAAAATCGCAAGTGGGGGTAACCCCTTCAGCGAATACTCCCGAGAATACTTATTGCAATTACTGCAGAAGAATTCATTTGGAAATAAGTTCATAAAAACGGTTTTTCGTTCGATAAGGTCTGCCGTATGTTGGACACTATTCGACATTTTTACGTGTCCAACATTTATGATTATCGATTTTTGTGAATTAATGTCTCGTAATGAACAAGAGATTAGTTTGCAAGCGCTTCCAACGTGAGTAAGTTAAAATTCAATATTACAATTACGCGAGTACCTTACGCAACCTTTGGAACTCTAATTTGAGGTACTCCTTTTGCGGGGGGCCGTATTTTGTGGGGACCTGAGGAGGGCCCTTCTCAATCATTGGTTAAATTAAAAATGCAAACCGTAAAACAGTACAATCGACGGTTGGAGCAAGTATAACCTGTAAAACGGCGGAAAAAAGTAGTTGAGCCGGAAAATGAATGCGCAGTCGAGGGACGACGCGTATTTGGTGTGAAGGTTATGTCGAAACACATGTCCGGCAGCTTTTGTAAAGAATGATTAAAAATATTTAAATACTCTTTATGAAACGGCGGTAAGAAATTTATAGCAAGGAAACAATAGTTTGTTCGCTTCTAATTTAGGCGTTTATTCAAAATGGCCAACTTGACAGCAGCGTTGCCACGTGCCGTGGGGCGCTTTATCGTTTTACGCGGATCAGCAGAAATTTCCTGTTTTATTTCACGATTATCTCGATAACGAGACAGACAAAATGCTGTACTCTTCGCTGAAATTGTTCATAAAAATCTCAAGAATATTTTCCGCCTATTTCCATTCAATTTTTACTATTTTTATTATGGTTTAGAAATATATGCTGAAGAGAAATGAGGGTCTGGAAAAATGAAGAGTTCGGCGCCAGTGGCTCTTCTTGACCCTTGCTCTCTACTCTCCCTCCCGCTCTTTTCCTCAGCGAGAGAGCGACAGGGGTGCGTGTTACCGCGATACTCCTTCTGAATTGTGGAGGGAGAGGCGTGTGCGTGTATATATACATATTGTCATATATATAGCTAGCGATATCAAAGGGTCCGAATCGCCCGTTTTTACGGACAAATTATTGCAGGTTACGCCCTTCTGATGACTTGTACTCAATAAACATGTGTGCCGGCAGAATGGGTATTTTTAACGGGTCATATCTGTATAATGTAGACTATAAGCACATTTGGCAGTTTTCAGAACGGCCTTCAACATTTTTCATACGAATCGCTTAATTTTCGAAACGGGATGGTCCTTGATATTATTTTCTTTAAAAAATGCTTGCATTTATCCAGAGATTATTCTTAAGACATTGGTGTATTTAAAACGTTGAGTATGGGGGCAATTGGCCACTGTGGGGACGATCCTCGAACGCGAATGTCTTCAAAAGCCTCTACATATAGATACATACAGACACGTATACACGTGCATGTATATCGAACACGATCGCGTTCCGACCATTCGGTCAGTCTCTCGCTGCAGGTTTCTTACCTTGGCCTCTCTTTCGCCAGTAATTGCGATGAGATATGGCAGCCACTTCTCATTAAAATAGTTTAATATATATTTGTCAAGGTATCACCACGACGAATGTATCGCCATTCGTTTCAGCGATTCCTCTCCGTCTCCCTTTTTCTCTCTCTCTCTCTCTCTCTCTCTCTCTCTCTCTCTCTCTCTCTCTCTCTCTCTCTCGCTCTCTCTCGATACCCGCCCTTTTTTCCGCCGCCTTTGACGCTCAAGCAATCCCTCCTTCAGTCGGCCCTCTAGCCCTCTCGCGTTCCTGGCACATGTGTCGGCAATGTCGGCGACGCATAAGACGCGATGGAGGGTGGTTCTTTTTTTTTGCCCTTTTCCCTTGCCCCCCTTTCCGCCGCCCTTTTTTTCTTACAAATTCGGTCGCGGTAACGGCGATCGTTTGTCTCGTTGTCACCGCACTTGGGGAAACGCGCACGAGAACGTTCCAGAGGAATATTTGCCTATACTGTAAATGTCTTTGTATGTATACGTATACGTGACGATATGCGATGTGTAAGGAGCCGCGAAAGTCCAGGGAAATAAACGTCCCTGAAACGTATTCGATTTACATCGCGAGGCAACGTCATGCTCGCCCCTTTTTTCCCCTTTGCTTTGTAAATATGCAAGAGGAAATTCGAGATTCCGCGACTCTCTGGTATACTACGCTGGTATGTACGAGAGGATCTCTCTTGTGCATGAGAAAAAAAGAGAAAGAAAAAAAAACGAGAGGAAAGACTGCGAAAACGACGAGGGCGACCTCTATATGGCACGGTCTTTCGACTCCCGGGCCCTCTGATGTGCTCTCGTGCACGCCCGCGCGCACGCAACACACGTGCGCATCCTCGACCTCGCCCCCCTTTTCCGCTTGTCCCTTTTTCTCTTTCCTCTTTATTATTATTCGGCAAACCGCCCACGCGCAGATCGATCTCCGGCTGGCTCGTCGTCGTCGTCTTAACCCTCCCCTTTCTATCTATCTTTTTCTTTCCTTCTCTCTCTCTCTCTCTGCCCCGCTCGCACATTTCGTCTCTTTTACTCATCCCTTTGGCCCTTTACGCGGTTTCTGCATCCCTCTCGCCTTCCTTCGCGCGACTTGACACACGAACACACAGGCACACATGTGCGCGCGCGATTTTACGTTTCGCCTCGGGCACATCGCGGTTGCACTCACCGCTATACCTTGGAGCGGGGGGGGGGGGGGGGAATGCAGCCCATAACCGAGCTTACTGCACTCCTCGGAAATGAGAGCCGGAGAAGAAAAATATACGTTACAGAACGAAAAAAAATCGGGGAATGCTTCCTTTTTGTTTCAATTATTTCGATATGCGAGTATCTGGCATGAAATTTATATACATGCCTCGCGTTATGGGCATTGAGTTATTTATTAACGATATCGATTGATGTATTGACGTTTCGCGGGTACAATATTGCCAGGAAGTTTATTTCGAAAAACCATCAACAGCTGCTTCGACATTAGGATTTGGAAGGTCGAAAAGGATCGATTTTACAAATATTTTCGAAATAATTAACAAACATTTTTTATCTTGCTGTTGATTGTTCATCGAATCAATTAATAAGCTTCGTAAATAGTAAATAACTTCGTGTATATTTATATATTGTGGGAAAAGTTTTTCGTTCCTCTTCCTTTTGCGTCGATGAGACTCGGTCGGAGATCGGGTTACGAGACTCTTGAGTGGGTCATAAACGCCAGGGCTGTTTATTCCGGAGCTAAGGGAGAAGCCAAGGGACGAAGGCCCAAGGGTCCTAGGCGAGGCGCCTAGAAATGGACAACGAAGGGGCATTCCGTCTCCAGACCTCGAAGTCACCAGTCGCGACAACCATCCTAAAGACTTTTCTATATTTGTTAAACTGATTAACTGATCAATGTACAAGAGTATCCTGACCAGCCGGGAGGATTATATTAATTAAAACTAACTTGTGAAGTTCTACAATTCGTCAACCAAATATTTTCCTACAATATACACATACACAGACGGTACAGAGTGGATGAAAAAAAAAAATGTTCGTACATCTCGCTAGAGCGATGTAACTATTGAAAAAAGTATGTATATATGTGAAGTTTATTTTGTTCGATGGTTGATTTCATATATAAATACTGTACGTTATAGATCATTCCAGTAAACACCTAGAAAAACGGCGAGATGTGCAAATACTTTCTTACCGAGTCAATATGAGATAGACAATGATACCCAAAAACGTCAGAGACCAATTGATAAGACCTTGTCTCGAATGATGTACCGCCTTGAAGAGTTGTACAAAGTTATATCCACCATTGAAACACGATGAATTCAAAAGTAGAATGAAGAAAAATTCGTCTCGATGAAATTAAAGCTGTACATGTACGCAACAATTTGCAAGGCGCGTCAATTACTACACATGTGTGCGTATGAATTATACTCGATGCAATTCAGGGCGTCGGAAATGTAATTGATTCGAATCCAAGTAAACCGGGGAGTTAGATTTTTTTCTCCAATGAAGCCCACGAGGGACAGAGCGAGAGAAATTTTATTCGAATTAGTCGCCGGCGCCGCGTTTCGAAATTTTTTCCACGGGCGCTCCTGTTCTACGCTTCCGTTATATAAAAATGAATATCAGATGTATATCCAACCGAAATGAAAGGCGGATAAAAGAGGGAGAAAAAGAGACGAGCCTCATTAATCATTTCGAGACTGGGGACTGCGGATTCAAGAGAGACGCAAAGAGACAGGGAGAGAGAGAGAGAGAGAGAGAGAGAGAGAGAGAGAGAGAGAGAGAGAGAAACTGTTAATACCAACGTAATGTGCTCTCCGTTGCCTCGAACTATATTTAAAGTAGACCGCCTCGCCTCCTACAAATTATAGAACGACGCTCGTGTAGTGACATAATCGTTGGTTTCGATCATCATTACCAGCTTGACACTCATTATCATTCCTGTAAATGTACGAAGACACGGAATACGTAATAAGCGAATGAAAAGATCAATGCGCCAAACGTTGACAAGATTTCACGACTCCCTGTCGAAAGATTCAATCGAAGCGAAGTCGATCCTCTTCCTGTTTGATTCGTCACCATGATGAAGAATATCTCGTATTATCTCACAGTTTATTACACAGGGAGAACGAGAGCTAGAGAGAGAGAGAGAAAGAGAGAGACAGAGAGAGAGAGGAAGATTGGTAATCGATCGACGGCACAGATGTCAGGCCAGATTTATTGGCCCGTACAAATAATATATGATACACATATATAAAATGTATAACTATAGTTATCGGCGTGTGAAACGAATTCGGAGAAGTGAAACTTTTATCGACAGTTCAATTTGGGCCGCGTGCGTTTCACGTTATATTACACGCGATCCTCTCTCTCTCTCTCTCTCTCTCTCTCTCTGCCCCTCTCTCTCGGTAAATCTACAGGAGAAGGTGTGATTCCTCTCGCACAAAGTACATATTCAGCATCCACGGTGATCTCTCACATTCTACGTAGTCTCCGTATCGCTATCTCTTGCTCTCCTCGATGTATCGTATATATACCGAATGTGTATTTTGTTCAGGCCAAGGGGCAGTCCTCTCGATCATCAATCACTTTTAAATGGAGCTTCGGAATATATCGCGGGGTTGTCTCTCTCCACTCTCTTCCTTTCTCCCTCTGTCTCTCTCCTCCTGGTTAATAATCATTCGTGGAGAACGCCAAGCTCGGTACCCGCGAGGTCCTCTGTGAATGCTGCTGGTGGCAAGCAGCATGCCCAAAGTGTGAACTCGGTTTCGCGTGCCCGTACGATTAGTTCGCAAGAATGAGGAGAGAGAGAGAGAGAGGGATGGGGAGGGAGGGGTGCTGTATGAGATGGAGGGACATCGTGCAGTCACCCATGTATATATATACAAATATACTCGTATATATATATATATATATATAAATTCGTATAAGTATAAAAATGAAGGAAAGAAGAGCGAGAAAAAAGAAATTTACGAGGGCGCATTATTGATCGTCTTATAATTCGGTCTGTTAAATTGGGCGCTCAGCAAGACGAATTTCACACGTCCAAGACGATTATTATTATAATAGTACCGTTATCGTATTCGCAGCATTTGAGAAGAGTCCAACGTTGGCGTCACACGTCATATATAGCAATCACCTCGAGGCGAAATTCAGCTTTTTCACACATATCGTGTGTATGTGCGTATATATGAATACGTAGGTTCATATGTTCGGACACACAGACATACTATTAATACCGATCCGAAATCAGATGACGAGCTTGACATCGTAATTTCTCCTGTTGGTGAGTAAAAGCATCAGATTTAGTTTCATAGAGACACGAAGACGCATCACGATGACTTTTGCGAAAGTACTCGAGCCTTTCGATCTTGTCCATTCTTCTTAATAAATAAGCATAATTATTACCGTTATAACTTGTCGTGTATCCACTAATTTCCGTCAGACCCAAAATGAGATCCGCGAGGATACATTTGTTCTTTTACACAATTTGTTACAAAACTGAATTTATTAATTTTTTTGACAGATTTTTTTTCTTGCACGATCTTTCATACTTGCTACCTCTCACGGACAGGTCGCGCTTTTTATGAAAAGTAAAGAGAGGAGAGAGGGGGTGAGGTGATATAAAAAGAGAGATGGTAACGAGAACATCCGTTCGTTCTTATTAGCCGAAGCACGCAAGTCTCTCACTCGCGGCAAATCGCGTATCCCATTGCGCTTATATTTATCGTCCCGATTAATAATCGCGAGCAAATACACATGTGTGTGCAGTTTAAGCAAGGAGAACGAGAATTCACAGGTTTTTTTTCCTTCTTCTTTTGCCAAGGTGCATACTGTATAGAAATGTCCGTGTGTACAACGCGTATTGCGAAACTTTCTCTCCTCGTTACTCTTTCTCTCTCGCTCATTCCGTCTGTCTCTAGATACAAGACGTATATGCACATGGCGAATATAATCCGCATCTTCCAAAGCGTGTACAAGGAGCGCGATCCCGTCACGTCTAAGGTACGTACAGCGAGACGAATTTATTAACGGTGGGAGATAACTTGTCGAGGGTTTTACATCCGTTACGGCGAATCTCTTATTTCTCGAACTCTGTATTCTTCTGCTTCTCCTTCCAGTTATCGTTCTCTCGCTCACTCTCTCGATTGGTGCGTATGCAACTACGCATATTGGTTACATTGGAATGCAATGAAAGTACATTTTCCAGGATTGCTCGACTGTTTTTTTGCAGTTTCAGGCTTCGGAAATGGCCCTGACCTTTTAGAGGATCCTTATTGGAGATCTCGAGTGTACATAGGCAAACGAACATTTCGCATGATAAAAATAATGCTAAAACAACGAATTTTCATTGTATTCCGACGATGTAAACTCCGCATGCATATATAGAAGAAAGAGGCGTCGGTATAAATGGAAACCGTTCTGCCCTGTTTTTTTCCCGTACAGAAATTGTCGTAGGCATCCAATTGGATGCTTATATTTGTCCCTGCTTCCTGATAGGGATCCAATGAGTCATTGCATTGGACCCCTATACCAAATTGCCATGCTCGTACATTGAATTCTAATCGGGATTCCCCATTGCAATCGAATGTACGACACTAATTTGAATCCTGAAGGATTCCGACATTATCGAACAGAATCCGATATGATTTTTAATGGATCCCATTGCAATACTTACGGTGAATTTTCTAGACAAAATACATAGATATACTAAATGAGTGGATCTCAATAAAGTATAAATCTTATCTTCAAAAAGTATAAATCGCTTAAAAAAGTATATCTTAATGATCAGTTTGAATTACACCACTGAAAATCGACTGTCACTATCGTTTATTATTTATTTGACTGCACTTTCACATGATATCACCACACACGTAAACGCTTACGAAGCGTGCAGGTCATGTTGCAACATGTCGAGTTTTTTCCCGTGACTTTTCACATATTTTCGATTCCAACGTTGTAATTCTCAAACGGCGTTCGTCGAGGAACATTGCAGAACCTAATTAGATCTACAGTATTAGGGACTCCCAAACAAATTTGTGCACGGGATCACGGGATGACTTCTTTTTCGGAGACTACACATTTTGATTCAGACCTTCAATTAGAAAATTCTCAAACGTCAATCGGGGAATAGCGCGAAATCCACCTGGATTCCAATGTGAACTTCCTACATGCGTCGTCACTATCAAATCCCCATAGGGATGTGGTAGGATCTGGGGACGCTCCAACAAATTTCTCCACGGCTTGGTGCATTCTACCAATGCAGTTCAACTGCATACTTTTTTTACAGCAATCGCTCTCCGGACAACTGCAATGAAAACTGGCCTACCCCGAGAAAACAACTTTAAAAATGCTTTGAAATAATATATTCATGGAAGTGAAGATCAGTCGAAGTCCTTCAAAAATACGGGGCTGAAGTTTGTTTGGGTTTGAATGCAACGAAAATTCTTTTCAATTCCTCATTTTCATTATTATCCAGTCATATTTTGCAAATTTAGGTTGTACATTGCTACATAAGATTTCGAAAAAATGTTTTCGTGATTTTCTTAGCTCAAATCTGCTTAAAGAAATTTGGGAAATAAAAAAAAATCAGTTTCGTTGCATTTCAACGATGCAAACTTCAACCTTATTCAAAAATTCTCTTCGTTTTGTTCATGTTCAAGCATCAAAACTCACAATTTTGTGCACCGTTTTATCGCCACCTGCATATAACTCTTCATACACCGGCCCACAAGAATAAATCGGTAATCGGGAACTTCACGATGAATGTTCCGTAGTTCTAGAACCGGCGAAAAACGAGGCAATTGCGACGAATGCAATGCAAGTGGGACGACGGGGTCTGGCAACGACGACGAGTCGTATAATAAGGGACTCGATTTGTAATCGATATCAAAGTTTACAGGAAATACCGGTCTTCGATCGTCTCGTGCCGGGCTGTCGCGATACCGCGAGCGTGCCTCGCCCATGTGTCGCGTTAATCCAACGTCGCGGCACTCGCAAAACGTCAGCAATAATAAGCGAAAGCATTTTCATGATTTGCAACGGAAAATTGTACGGAGACAAATATTTCGTGTGGTAATATCTATATTTCTACATATATATGTGCTCAAACAATTCAATTGAATTGTTAAATAAAACGCGGCCTCGATTTTTCGATACTAAGCGGCAAGAAAACTTTTACACAAAAAACCAGGAATAGAGGTACAAAGAGGAAGAGTTAGGAAGGGAAAATAGCTCAAATGACAAGATATATTGGAAGAGCAGTTTTAGTGGGGTCTTCTTACTTTAAGCGCTAAAAAAATTATTTTCATGAACTTTTTTTGGTATGGTTATATCATAGATATTGATATAAAAGTTGTTACGCGTAATAAATGCACTTTCGAAATACTTCTAAATTTTTTTTATGCATTTATGTAACATAAACAAACTTGAAATGCGTTTTTCTCGAAACAACGTTTTCCGACGCCTTGTTTCTAAAATCTTCGAAACTATTGAACCGATCCTTATGAAATATTAACCACATATTCTTTACAACTATAGCTATGGCGCATATCAAGGATTTTTAAAATTTTGATATTTACTATTTTTTTTTGCCAAAAACAGTAAAAAAACACGTTCTTGTTTTTGGAAAAATGTCTGCCATTTTGTTATTTTTGCATCTATCAAAAATCGTATGATATGCGCTATAGCCATTACCATGCTGAATCTAAAACCGTTTGATATTTTTGTTTCGGATGATCCATCACCAAGATTTCATAAACAGCGCATACATACAATTTTTTAAAGATTTTTTTTAACTTTGATTATCGTCTATAAATAGTGATTTAAATAAATAAATAAAACTCTTTAAATGTATTTCGAAAGTGTATTTATTAAGTGTAACAACTTTTATATCAATATCTATAATACAGACCTATGAAAAACATTCGTGAAAATAGCCTTTTTTAACGTCTAAAGTGAGCAGACCCCTCAACCGATTTATTTTCTGGTGTTCCTGCGATCATTGATGCCAAATGAAGGGTAAAGAGGGCGCGAAAGGGTGAAAGAAGTTATTCATTGTGCGCTCCGTTAATTGCAAACGGGTGCGAGTCAAGATGCTGAAAACCAGCTGCATGCCTTCCCGAGTCGAAATTTAGACCCTCCTTTGAATGCTCGAGAACCTATTTCCTTTGTAACGCACAGACCGCCGCCCTCCTTTGACTCCCCTTGAACCTATATGGAGAAATTTGCACCGTTGGCGACCCTCCTTTAGCCCTACTGAACCTTCTATTCAACCTCCTGAGCCTCCTTTAGGCCTATGGGCTCGGCTTGCGTGAACCTACACAACCTCGTTTTGGCCTAAAGTCCTATCTGTACCCTACAGAACCTCCTTTGAATCCAAAGCAGAAGGAAAATGAAAGATTGGATCCAAAGGAGGTTCTGTAGGGTCAAGCTATATCTGAAAAATAAATTATATGTGTAAATTAAAAATATGATGTTTGATTATTTATTATAAGATTGATTTATTAATTCGAAACATATACATACATTGTCACAACTATAAATTATTTTGTGTAACTTAAAAAAACGTTATATTAAACGTATACTATATATGCACTATAGTATAGTACAAATATAGTATACGTTAGTAGTCCAGTAAAGTACGCTGGTACTACATTTGTTTGTGTGTTTTCAAGTTTATTTCATTATTATAAATAAATGATATATAGTTTATCTGAAAATATTTTTTAATTATAATTATCGCTTCTTTGGAATATCGGTGAACTGCGGATGGGAGAGAAGGGGGGGGGGAGCGCAGGGCAGCATATTGAAGTAGGCTTAAAGAAGGGTTAGTAGGGTCAGAAGAGGTTTAAAGGAGCGCTAGGAGGCTCTGCGAGCCACCGGTGAAAGGAGTCAACGGAGAGTTAGTAGGGCGAAAGGAGGTTTAAAAGAGGGTCTGTAGGTTTGCGTAAGCATTAAATCAGGCTCACTAGGGTTTAAAGGAGGTTCAGATGAACCTACTAAACCTCCTTTGAGTGAAAAAGTCCAATTTCTGCCACTTTTGGAGGTTCAGTAGGTTCTGATATACATGTTTTTGAGATTTCCATTTGAACCTCTTGAACCTCCATTGAATGACAAATTGGGATCGAAAGGAGGTTTAAAGGAGGGTCTAAATTTCGACTCGGGTTATTTTTCATTTTTTACGTCTTTCTTCTTCTTCTTCTTCTTCTTCTTCTTCTTCTTCTTCTTGCCTTTCTCTTGATGAACGGTAACCACGAAGTTGCGAGGGATCGTGGGATGGATCATCGCACGACATTCACGATTCATTGAAATATCTATTATGTATAGATACGTATGTACGGCTACTCGATAGGCGAATAGTCTTGTTGTCGATTGTGCCGACGCCGCGTGACGTCTTCTCCCTCTACTTCGTGGTCCTTCTCTCTGCTTTCGCAGATTTATCGAGTTCGTTTTCGCCCATGCTCAATCGCACGCGCACATATGTGTGTTCGTATGCATAAAGTATACGGTGAAAAGTCGAGAGTCGAACTTGTCGACGTTGCAGTATCGCGCGCGATGTGTGCGCGAGAGATCGAGAATATCGAGTGACCGAATAAACGAGGGACGTTTCCGTCGTGCCACGTCGCCGACGCGGAGATTTATATCTGATAGCATTAGCCTAAGAACGCTCCAACCGCGCCGATTCTCCAAGTCGCCAAGAAAGCAAACGTATACCGGGATACCCCGTCGCTTACTCCACCTTAATTACCGCTTTACGAACAAACGTGTTCGCTAAGATAGCCGAGTTGAACGCATTAATGAGAGCGGCGCGGGGAAGCTGCGATGCAATGAGATCTAGTTAAAATATTTTGTAGACTTATATACCGCGATCTAACCGCGAGAAGATGGATTGACCCAGTTTATCCGCAGTTGCTACATATACATCGTTATCGTATACTCGACTCTTTATAATGACGTTTTGTATCCACTGACTCGGTTCATTCTCGATAGGCTGTGTGCAGTTCTGCTTTTCTTCTCTAACTTTAGACCAGCCAAACGTTTCGTGAACGTACGGACGAGAAAAATGTTATCGAGCATTTATCAACTAGCTTTTGCTCACGTAGACCTTTCTACTGAAACGGACCAATTATTCTGACACGTGATTATGATTGAAATGCGATTTTTGATTTAATCAAGCATCGGCTGAGTCAAACTTGACGAACGCGTCCGTTGAGCCGAAAAAATATGACGGAAATGCCGGATTGTGAGACCTTTTGAGCCGAAAAAATATTCAAACCAATTACATTTTAGCTGGACCGGCAACTGAGCGCTTTGATAAATGAAAGTGGGCAGCCACTTTTTTTCTCTATTGCTCAGCTACCTGATGTATCGAGATGACGCATCATCTGATTTTCTCTTTGGGACGCTCAGCATTGTGCGACATGAGAAAAATGAAAAAACGATCAAAATCCGTTCGGCAATTTTTAATGGTGTCGAACATTGTAGCGGTGCAATGAAACGAAGTTTTGCCTTCTTTATTTATATTACTTTTAGCAGAATAAGAACAAGAACAATAAACTCACGTTTTTTAAAATAATAATTGAAATGAAGAAATTTCGTTGCATTCCAGCGATGCAATCTACGATACCATAATTTTCAGATAATACGTTTACAAATATAACGATTTACTAGTTGATCGCTGAGGATTCAGCTTCGGTTCGGCCAATGAAGGTTTTCCAAGGTCAGCGATATCATGAAATTAATACACCACTCAGTTTCTCTCGAACCTTCGTTGACCACACAACCCAACCTGTAACGAAAAAACTGTAAATTTCGAGTTTTTGCTCATTTTGGAAGGGAAAACAAATTTATTAAGAACTAACTCTATAGGTAATCATCATAGTCTTTCACAAAAAAAAATTTCACTAAAACTTCTTTCGAATCAATCTCTTACAATAAATGTTCACTAATAAAACACAAAACTTTTTCTATAACCATTTATCCATTACAGATAAGAAAAATCGCCGATAAACGATAATATTTCCATCTATTGCGTATCTTCCCACCAAACATTTTTTACTTCCATAAAAAATGTTTTTTTCGAAATAACCTTCCAAATATGTGCAAAAATCCTGAAATATCAACAAGATCGAGGTTAGTTATTTCTCATATTTCATCTCTTTATAACTCCATAATAAAATATCCCTCTTTCTCACACATCGTACATTTCAAACACTAATACATAAAAATATGCAACACAATATAAGAAATTATTCCGATTACATTAATATATTTATAACGAAAACTGAACTAACATAATTGTTATACAAAATGACACAACACTTATATAACATAATCGTAACTTAAAACGCTTATATATATAACTTTTTCAAACGTGACTGTAAAAAATGTGTATCATAATTTATACAGAAAAATATAACTTCTGAAGAGGACCCGAACCAGAGGGCCGAAACGTAAAAGAAAACATCTTTTATTTCCATCAGTGACCTTGGAAAACCTTCATTGGCCGGACCAAAGCCGAATCCTCAACGATTAACTTGCCATCCACACGGCCACACACATCCTTGATTCATTTTATAACAATTTACTGTTTTATTACATAATACGATGTGTATTGCAGATAGAAGGGTATCACCACTGTGTTTTTTTATCGTAAAAAGCCCGGAATTTGGCGCCTACATAAACGATGATTTTCATGTATTCACTTATTTTCGCGCAAGGTCGGACCAATCGAATATACACTGAGATATATGTATGGTGTTTTCAAGCATATTTTAACTATATTTTATCTTTGCCTGACGAGACAGTCATATTTTATAGCCATATATACAGCTAAAAGTTCAGTACTACTTATTGATATTTCAGCGTGTTGCATAAATGATGCACATTTGGTAACCGGAACCACCAATCTTACAAGCATACGTTGATTGTTCACTGCTAAATAATATTATAGAAGGTTTTCATAAAATAGATATTCCTTGACACCGTTGAAAAATGTACTCCCCCAAGATCTTAATAGTGCTCAGGACTAAAATATATAGATACTCATATACATTTATTAAAAGGGCCGCTTGTGATTTTCGACGATGTTTACACTCAGAAAAACGTTTGGTAATACCAACTATGTATATTTAGTTGAAACAATTTTGCTTGAAGCAACCTAATTTTACTCACTTGAAATACAATTCGATTCAAGTGACAAAGCCAGTTTAGTTGAAACAACCAAATTATCATGTCAAAATAGCAATATCTCCCTGGCCATATAATAGGTTGGATTAACTACATCGGAGTTCATACAAGTAATCCGCGTGTTATTTGAACTTTATATTTGGTCGTTATATTGGCCAATAAACTACATTTTCCAACTAAATTAATTATTACGCATAAAGCGAATGATGGTTGGTTCTACAATTGAATAAATTAATTGAAACAAATGATTTAATTAAAGTTACTCCGAGGTAAGACCGTGTTTTCTTTTTTCTACGATGTGCATATTTTTTAGCTATTGATTGCTATTGCTACTTGAGTTCTTGTGGATGCAATCGATCACTTTTTTCCCGGCATGATTTCTAGATAACGACTTTATTTGGAAAATCCGACCTCGGGCGCGCTCTGTTCGATCGCTGTCAGCGATTAGTTACCCAGCTAACCACGTACCGCAAATGTACAGCTCATGTGGAGTGTGCGTACGGTACTGGTACATTACCGGTACGCCGTAGGGTACGCTGTACCGCCAATTTACTAGTACGGTACCGGTACTGTATACCGGTACAGTATACAGTGGAGGTACGACTACGCTGCTATCCCATACCCGTACATTACCGGTACTGTCGGGCACGGCGGACTCCACATTTGCAGTATGCTGTACTAATGGTACACTTGGTTAACTGGGTAGTGGAAATCGCAAATCAGTGTAGTTTCAGATGCATGCACGAACAGCGCTACGATCGCCCTTTCGACTCCCAGCTGTTCACGTCTTCTTTTCTGGCTGTGACGTGCATCTCCCCTGTGAGCGTGTAGAAAACTACAATATTCATTGTGATAAGTTTTGTGAGACGATTTACATCGAAAACATAAAAATGTGCGAAGTAGAAGACATCTTGATAGATTGAGGACTTCAATCGCTTGTTTCTACATTTCGAGGAAAGTGTACGATCGTAATTTCTTTTTGTCCGCCATTGTTGTCACGCTGCGTGCTATCCTTCGAGAAAAACATTGTACGGCGTCTCTCGGGTGTTGATAGTAAATTTAGTGGAAGCCAGTGAGTTTCATTTAACGTTGCGTGTTGACCAAGTGCATAAGTATTGAAGGATTACTAAGGGAATCGTGATTGCGATTTTTTTGCAGGCACGAGCCATTGTTCTCCTGTAATTTCAGATATCGATTAAATTCGGTAAATCCAACCACGTGGACACTCGGTTTAAGCCGCTAATAGTTCGTCGCAACCATGCTGTAGTCTGAGACCTGGCGTTGCGTAAAGCAAAAAGACTTGTTTGCGTCAATTCCACTTCGAGAACACACAAAATCTGATGGTTTCTGTTATGTGGCCTACAGATAAATTCTCGATACATCAGAAAAAAATATTATTTATCTGTACACATTATTTTAATTGATTTCTCTTTTGTTTTTTTTTTTCGACAGGCAGATTGCTTTTAAGCTTAACTATGTCATTTTCTCAGAGCGCTTTGTAAATTATCTTACAATTGACACCGTACAGTCGTACATCGACGTAGATTAATCAACAAAAGTTGTTTCTGTATCGTCGCAATATTTTTAATATGTACTTTAATAAACAGGCATTATTGAAAAATTACTAATCAACTTGTCTCATAATTTAGCGGATCTATTTACCTTATTGTCTTCGTCTTCCATTTGTATTTATAATTCATCGTAGGGAGAATACTTTCTTCGATGATTTATATTCAATTGATTTTCTGCCAATTCAATGTATACGTTGCATATGCTCACATCGAAACTTTATCAAAGTAACTCGATGTTTATTTAGTTCATATTAAGCTGATGCTCTATCTGCCATTTATTCGATTGGTATGAAACCAATTTTGATTGAACTTACTGTATGCAGCTTCAACTATGTTATGTCAGTTGTCAGAACCTACTTCGTCATTCAGGGCAAACCAATATATAGTCGGATCGACTATAGCATCGTTGGGGGGGTTTCTTTTAAAATATATCTTCAGTGGTACGGACTATACATGAACTTTTATCAAGAATATTATGTATTGACTGAAATATGCTCTGCAATTCATTCAATGCACACATGTTTCATTCTACTGTATACGTTTTTCGTTGAAGTATATATTTTGAAAATGCTTTTAAGGGGGAGATTACCGACCCAACCGTTCAGTATGTACAAATAAAGTTTGGTTTCAGGACACCGGAATTATAATTGAAAGTACTCTGTGCGTTTTTGGATCAAGAAGAAGTTTGGTTGCCGGAAATAAATAGATATTTGTAATTCAACCAAATCTCGCAGTCAATTCAATCGTTCATATCGTTCGCCACCCGCAACTGCAGGATTTGGTTGATTCATACAATTTTTTTTTGACGGTACCAAACGTTTTTCTGAGTGTATAGTGATGTGTAACATAATATAAGATACGATCTGCTATATGCGTATTTGGTGCGTTATTTTTTCTACACTGCATGCTCGTTGGTTCAAGGCATCAATGCCCGTTTACTGAGTGCATAGAATATTTCATAAATCCAAAATAAAATGAAATACTCAACTGAGACTTCTACCTCAATGATTTTTTATATAATAATTCGTCATTGCCTGACCTTGCGTAATGATTTATTTCGAGGAAAATATTTCACCTACACATGGAATCGTACCTACAGCCTATCTTCTGCCTATACTACGAGTGCTTGTGGCATCTTGATCGCAGATGTGGTAAAACAGACAAAAGTAATTCCGGCTGTACTTCCAAATAGCGGTTGCCTCCGATTTAGGTGCAATTTTGATTTTTTTTTGACAAGTCACTGCTTAAGTGGATTTTTGGCGCATCGCAATAGTTTCGTACCTTATAATAGAGATTTGCACCATATGATATGATACAACTTGCTATATGCTCGTAATGTGTATCCTACGAGAGCAGAAGGTGAATTACAAGAAGACGCGTTGTCATACCTACAACATACATAGTATAACATACTATGTAACCGTTTGTCAGACACGCGCAGTTCTTAAAACTACTAAGCCGTGATTGTTCTAACCGCAAATGTTTCACGTCTTCGCTATACGTAAACATGGCCATATTTTTCTCGAATAGTCACTTTTCATAAGGTCTTCTAACAAAGTACACTCGACAAACGTTAATGCTAATTATGTGAATTGTACAAACTTGAATAAAATAGTAGAAGTTTCACCTAAACAAAACCTAACGTACAGTATACAACATTGGTATTTGTGCGCCGTTTTTCCGATGGCAACTGAATCAACCATATTCACAATGTCAAGCCTCTACAATGATAAATAATTGTTTCAGGCACAATAGATAGTCACACACGTCACCCAAGTCGCATGTTCAGATATACTTTTCGCTTACAGTTGTGTTAACCTGTTACGATTACGGTCACAATAAACTATAAGGGATTTTACTTAAAGTTAACCGTTTGGAAGCACTAACGAGATTTCAGATGTTCTCGCAAATTGCCTCGCGACTTCTCACATTACGGTTAGCTAATCCGCGATGCGTGCGTAGGAAAAAAAAAAAAATCTCACAAAACTTAATACGTAATCATACATAAAATAACTGACCAATTCGACGTGAAACGCGTCCACCGGAAAATGTGTGTGCCGTTGCACAGAGTGTATAACGACACACATACATTGACCGATTACGTATATAGTTAAGCCGCGGACAAGCTTTCACATGGAGCGACTCACCTTATACGGGCATTTATAAGGAAGCGCGTTTTCCTGGCTTTCCCGTTTCTGCGCGCGCGAGATCTCCCATTCGCATCTGTCAAATTAGCTCGTGCGTTCTCTCGCGGTAGCATGCGTATTATATCGCGAGCCAGCAGGGTGACCGGCTTCGCGTGGCTCTCCTCGCGCGCCAACGGACTGAATTATTTTAACCTCGTTCGCCGCAAATGGCTTCTCGCACGGGCTCAATCGGACTTTTCAGTCACACACATATACCCACGTGGAAACGTGTCAGTGTCCCGTCTCTCCGTACGATTCTTGATTTTTGTCGCCTGTGTAACCGGTGTGAATACAATTGTGAACGCGACCGATCGAGAGAGTTGCCCCGAGAAGATACCTAACGTGACGTGAAACGCCCATTTATGCTTCAAACCCACCCCGACTCATAGATTTAACTATTGCCAGAAGTAAATGAATTTTTAGAGAGGAAAGGACGGCTTACATTATATAGAATCGAAGGGCACAGGGTATGGAACGAAGCCCTTTTCCAAACCTTAAACGTCTTTCAGACTGGTTAAAGATTTTGTCAGCGACTGAGCGAATGTCACATTACCTTTTGGTGGTGGGAAATCGATACGGGTGTGAAAGAAATGATGTCGCCGGCTGCGTACCGAGAGAGGCAGGCAGAAAATACATTTCACATCACCTTAAGGGGTCTGTATAAGCTTGGATATTAACAAATTCGTTCTTTTTTAATTATATAATTTTATTGCCTAAAGTCTTCGCTTTAATTTGTAAGGAAGGTTTGTGAAAATTTGAAAAATTGACGACTACGTATGTGAACGGTCAGTTCGCCCACTCCGCTACAGTCACCTGCCTCGATGAGCGACGTTGAAGTTTTCATCGTTGGACTGCAACTAATTAAATTTCTTTGGGCAGATTACGCCTAGAAAAGTCCTTCAACCATTGTTTAAGATATTTATTTAGCGATCTAAATGATAAATCTATTTTTAAAAATCACCTAAAATAATAAAAATATCGAAAATCAAATGTAAAACGCATATTTCGCTCCGTTCCAACGATGCAAACTTCAAGACCATTCCGATGAGGTTTATCCCTTTTTTGCGATTTTCTCGAAACATTCGTTGCGAAACGGTGTAATTCGTATCTGAACATCTATTCGTCCGATTTACTTCAAATTCGGACAAAAAATAGTTTATAACGATTTCCATTGTATGACCGGATGATTTTTCTGTTTATTCATTTGCTAATAGAAAATAATTGGAGTTGTCTTTTTTTTTGTCGAAATGCGCACTTTTTTCTACAGCTTGTCAAATTGGTGATTCCAAATTTTTTAAAAAGTATTCGGTCATACGAACTTTTTATCGTTATACTAAAGGTAGGTTTTTTCATTGTTCATTTAAGACCACGTTAGTTGCCAGAAACACCTACACAGATTTGCCAGAACCATCTACACAGTTTTTTGAGTGCTATGCTTATGTAGACCTATTAAAATGTAAATGTAAGGTAATTAAAAATGCAAAAATGTAAAGTGCATTTGTATTTAATAATATGATATTTGTGCCCGAAACGTAAAAAAACGCAAGCAAAAAGTTCGATTACTTCTTCTCAATATTGGTTCGTCCGAATACGCCAAATCGCCAACTTTCGAGAACATTTTCAATAACCTCTCAATGTCCGTACGACCGAGTTTCCCAAGAGTCTTTTCCACGCGCAAAATTATACCCCGAAAAATTTAGAAATAAAAAGGAGCTCAGTACCAAGGAGCAAGGCGATGTGAAACAGATATGGATGTGAGAAAAATGGTAATAGCCACAGGATGTCTTTCGCGTAGACCTTAAAACTGAAATGAGATGGAAATTTGCATTGTAGGAACGCAATGAAAATTATTATTTTTCCGTTGTTCAAATTTCTTTTGGCAATTCTTCACTCCAAAAATCTGTTAATCAATTTTAAAATCGTTACTTAGATATCTAGAATTCAAATCCGTAAAATACGATTTTGTATAATAATTAAAATGAGAAAATCAAAAAATTAAAAAGAATTTTCGTTGAATTTCAATGATGCAAATTTTAAGATCATAAATTGAAGCGAGTTATTCAGTTTTCTTCAAGCCCGAGCTCTCCCGATATTTTGATAGTCTTATCATTTTCGTTGTGATTTCAGAAGTCAGAAGCAAAACATTCTCGTTTGTAAGTTTTTCCGAGTGAATTTACCATGCCTACATGCACCAAATGGATCGACGATTTTATCCGTACCCGTTTCCACACTGCATTTACCGTCTGTATGTAGGAGAGTGAAAATAGGGGATCTCTCTCTCTCTCGCTCTCTCTCTCTCTCTCTCAGTCTCTCTCTTCGGGATGTCGAGTGCGCGCAGGGAGTTACTTTCCTCTCATTCAATGATTTCGCGACGCATATGCACTACACATACGCGATGTAGCAAACCCCGGCTTTATCATGATAGATTACTACAACGAGCCCAACTCGACGTAATTTGTCGGGCTCTATATTGCTCTCGGTGCTGTGTCCGTGCGCGACTTGCTTATTCGTTATTCTTGCACCATATAATCGTGTCTATACTCTCTTAACTATACCAGTCGACGACGCCATAGTGAGTACACGCGCGTTCACCGATAATATTCTCTTAATTCGAGGGCATCTATTTTCCTCTCCCTCTCTCTCTCTCTCTCTCTCCCTCTCTCTCTCTCTCTCTCTCTCTCTCTCTCTCTCTTTTTCTCTCTCGTTCCGTCTTCGGAGGTAGAGCAGTAGGATCATCGACGCGTTAATGGCGTTAATCTTGTACGACCAACGCGAAACCGTGATTAACGACAAATACAAGACCGCAGATTTGTTCGTTATACTCCCGGATAAACTGCTAATACAGTCGCAAATTGTACAGTTCCCCGTGTATAATATTAACTACTACGTACGTTCGCACATTAAGAACTCAGAGACACTCGCGTATCGCCAACAACTAAAAAAGCAACAAAACAACGGTTCTCATAAATTTCACGCAGTAATAATGAAAAAAGTAGCACGGTGGGTCCATTTTTTTTAACGTACTCAATTTATCAGCAGGAATTAGGGAAATTTATAAATACGCGAGAACGCAAAAAATGTGACACGAGTAAGAGCGCGCGCACACACACGCACACACAGACCCATGTGACATACATACACAAATATGTTGAAATCCTGAACGATGTAACATTGGATGGGCCAAACGGAATTTCGAGAGCTGTCGGATAAAAAAAAATATAATATTTACTGCTCTACACGTTTTTATCCTGCAGCCGGAGAGACACTCGCTATATTTCCATACGGAGGATAAGAATAAATTTACAACAAATTGCGATTAATAATAAAAGAAAAATAAGTTCCGCGGATTTTTTTTCTGTACTCTATCTATCCAGACGAGTTAGGTAGATCTATAAATATACAACATGCGTACATACGTTATATACGCGCGCGCGCAGACACACACACATTTGCACATATACAACGTCGAAGGATTTGCACGCAGGCGAGAATAGACGCGACCTAATATAACATCGAATAGACTAAATGGAATTCCGAGAGAGCTGAGGGGGTCGTAAGATCATCGATAAATTATCATCAATTATTTACCCTGATATGTGTGTGTGTGTGTGTGCCTATATATATATATATATATATATATATATATATATATATATATATATATATATATATATATATATATATATATATATATATATGCTCGATGATTTCCGAATCGGTACATACAACGTGACCGTGAATCAATCTTTCATCCTACAGTGCTTCAGTACCTTTAAGCACGATATATGTATATATGTATGTGCGTGCGTGTGCGTGCGTGCGTGCGTGCGTGCGTGCGTGTGTGTGTGTGTGTGTGTGTGTGCGCGCGCGCGCGTGTGTGTGTGTGTGTGTCTGTGTGTCTGTGTGTGTGTGTGTGTGTGTGCCGATATAAGTACGTATGAGAGGCGGTAATGCCTGCGAAGCTGAACCTTGAGTTCAGGACTTTCGTTTTCATGTGTTGTAATTCGGAAGACTTCACTGGGCGTTCGATTGTAACGGCAATCAATTGTTCGTATCGCATTGTCTATCGCGAATTCCAGATCTCGTGAGCCACATTGCGGACGCGCATATAAAATTTCGCTCGTCGTCAGACGCCTATACATTTGACCGAAAATTTTAAAACGTGCCGCGTTGATCTATATCTCGCAAAAATAAAATCGAAAATCCGCGTTATAGTTGCTCTTACTCGTGTTCGCGTCAAATATCAACGTAACTTGAACAGCCGCTTTGGGAACAACGGATTCGAAAGAACGGTTGCACGGAAAAAAAGAAACAGCGAAAATCACAGTATAAACCGCATAAAAAACAGGGTGCCATATTTCATTTTATAGTAAAACAGAGTAATGTAAATCCTATCCTCCAAAAATGACGAATTTTCCTGTACACTCTGAGATTTTTACAGTTACACTGGTTTATGTGCAGTTTGAAATTGTGAATTCATCAGTGATTTCAGTAAAAATATTCAGCTGTAAAATTTAAATGCGATAACTGATTTTTATACTGTACGCAAATGAGGCAAGAGGCCAGAATAAAAAGGATTGCCAGTTAGTAGTGCGTGGTTGATGGGACGCGGACATCGAAATTTGTGTGACAGAATACAAGAAATTATAAAGAAAGAGAGAATTATTTACAAAAAGGTACGTTTTTGTGTATGTGACTGATTTTTAAATATTTTCTACACATTTTTTTCTTCTGTTATGGATAAACTTTTTTTGTGTGTGTCTACATAAACTCTGTCGACATAACTGGCGCATTCATTGTACATAATACAGATTAACCAATTGTCAAATTACAAGTTTTGTGAAATTTACATTACAGTGTTGAACTGTTCAAATTGACTTTTGAATACACTGTATTTCGGACTGTGTGTTCCAGTGAGAGATATAGTAGAGCGGTTCGAGTCCAAAGAGAACAGTATAGGAACTGTAATACAGTAGAACCTCGATTATCCGAACCCTCAATTATCCGAACGATGCCTTAGTTTATCCGAACGCTCAATTATCCGAACGTTGGCGCGAAAGATACATTGTTGCTCGCTGCCACTGCCGTGAGCAACAATGAGCAACCCAACGCAACTTCTCCTTCCCAAACGGCTGCGAGACTTAGCCGCTCAAAAACGCGTTACGGCCGTTCGTCAATTAAAAATGGACGAATTAATAAAAAAAATATTAAAAACGGCATTCGACTTTTTTCAGGTGTTTAATATATATATTTAACACCTGATATATGTATGCACATAAAAACATTACATACATATATATTAAATTTTGACATGCACTGTACTGTTTTTATGTAAAAGGTTGTTGTTTATGATCTCGTCCCAAATAACCCAAAAGTTGAATGCCTTTGTAAATATTTTTTTAATAAAATCGTTCGGATAAAAAGTTCGGATAATCGAAACGTGGGTTTTTTGTATGTACCCTAAAGGTACATACATATATGTATAAAAACAGTACATGCATATATGTATGTACTGTTTTTATGTAAAAAGGTGTTGTTTATGATCCCGTCCCAAATAACCCACGTTTCGATTATCCGAACTTTTGATTATCCGAACTAGTCTCGGTCCCAATTGGTTCGGATAATCGAGGTTCTACTGGATTTCACTTTGAGCACATTGTATTTTGAGCACTGTGTTTCAGTAAATATCGCTGTGAAATCGCTCGAATCCAATGCGAACTGTGTAGCCTCTGCATTTTGTACTATCTCTTTTTTTCCGTGTGCCGCTTTACCTGTGAATTGTTCAGGGCACGAAAAACGCGTTAGCCTTTTGGTGAATCGTATTAAACAAATGTGGCAAAGATGGTCTAAAATTGAACGAAAAGACAACCAGTAGGGGAAATAGGGGCAAGATCATAACGCTAAAGTCATGTTCAAATAAAACAGTACATCAATGAGTCAGTCAACTTATTATTATTGTAATTAATCAGCATTTATTAGTCTTTTAATTTTGGATGCAAAAAAATCAGTCTTTCTGATTGTTACCATACAATGTATATATTTTTAATGAAACTTTTATTTTTCCTATCTTACCCCGTATGCGGGGCAAGATGAAACAACGCTGCGAAAATGATGGGACACGAATTATTGGCATCTTTCGTATATAAAAGTGGTTTCATTCTGAATACCAGCAATTTGATAAGTTAATCGTCTAAGTTCTGTAGTAGTTAGTCCGAATACTCTTGCTTTCATATCATTTAAATCATTCGTAAGTTCTTTTTTCCCTGGTAGAAACACCGCTTGAAGAGGAACCAAAGGGCTTTACCAGTTTCATTTCACCCGTTCTAACGTAAATAGCGGTACGTTGTAAAATATTGCGGCTTTGCTATAGCTTGTATTCATCTTGCCCCATTAGATGTTTAACGAATTAACAAAAAATCACGCAATAACCTTAAAATGTTCTCACCAACCGTTCTTATTATATTAATAATTAGTACTTTCATTCACTCTAATCAATATCAGCAACCTAAATGAACTGAAACGATGGTAAACTTTACCAAAAATAACATCGTTTTGTCAAAAAATCGACATTGTTTTCTCACTCGAAACGCGTGCTTCCGCCACAGTTTTTCCTTCAATACTCATTCACTTCTCTGTCGCCCCACCAAACTCCAACGGGAGCACTGTGCTCGCACACACTCTTTAGCAACTCGGCTTGTGATTCATCTCACCCCGTTATTAACATTATTTTTTAATTTGATTACCTGACAAATGGCGTCTCAATCGGATTACACGCCACAACAAAAAAGTACATCCAGCCTAACACTTGTGTATAAATAACGTACTATTCCAAAACTTAAAAAATTCTCGTTACAGCATGCTAGTGTGGTTTATCGAGAACTGTGTGGTCTCGTAACAAACTTTGAGTTTCCGAAACGGCGACAAAATTCTGTCTGCTATCGTCGTGTATCAAGAACTCCGTGCTGGAGAAAAAAGTCTGTGCCCCCGGTGATGCAGTTGTACCACAAACGCTGGATTCTCCAGGTATGCGAGGCACTAGTGAACTAGTGTATCGTGATATAGATGCGATCGTCTAGCCCAGATTTCTACACCGACCGCATAGCAGAAATTCGTGAAACGCCTGTTTTCATACGCAGGCGATTCGTATTGGCAACATCTGTGTACGTGCGTGTTTGAACGTTACACATTGACAGTACGTCTTGAGAGACGAGCATCTGTACCAGAATATTACACATCGGGTTTATATAGTAAATTTTGTTCGCGAAATTGCTAATGGTTTGAGAGAGACTGAGAGGAACAGTATCTCGTCAGCCGGTGTTCAGTGATTCGAGTCGTTGTTATTTCACATACGTGTATCGACGAGAATTTTCTTCGGCCTTCGATACGCTGGAATTAAAAAATTTGTGAAGATTCGCGGTGCGTGTTTCGCAGGCGGTACTCTCGCGGTATAATCTCCGAATGGTCGGTTCAAAAGCCAAATTACTAGCGCGATTACTGCATGCACGAAAAAATACTTTTGCCGAAAAGAGCTCTCCACGGTGAAGGAAGAAGAGATGGTGGAACATTTGATCGAGGGAATTCCAAACGTAAACAGTCAGAGCCAAGCTCGCATGTGAAACATTCGGGTCGATGGAAGCACTCCTAAAAGCCTTCGAGAAGATCTCTTCACGTACCGAGCTCAGGTATTCGCTCAGATGTCCTCCACAAAAGACAAGGGAAAACGAGGCGCCAACGGTGGCCGATACACCAGAGGTTTCCCCTGAATCCTAATGTACGTCATATGTGGACGAAGAATGGTCAGGCTTGATCAAGCTGTAACGTAGTATTTCAAAATATCGAAAATTCTCGAAGAGATATTTTACCAGGCGTGACCAGCGAAGGAGCTTTGTCTCGAAACAATGCCCACCGATACGTGAGATAAAGTCTCATACACGAGTATTGCACCGAATCTCCAATAAGGAAATTTTATTTTTATCTTGACCTTAGACTCTTGCATATACACATGTTTCTATCTAATATCCTTGTGTTCCCCTGCATGTGCGACAAGAGTGAAAAGAAAGTGCTGGGAACGGACGAGGCGGTAGTCGGTGGTGAGTGCGTCACGTACGTATATTACCGAAGTCTTACAGCTGAAGAGAAAGAGAGAGGGGGGGGGGGGTGCGCGCGTTCTCTCAATTATCTGCCGCGGGAGACCCAGTTTTTCAAGCATCCCAACCTCCCAGCATTATATACATTCGTGCCGTTCTCTGCGACAAGAGCGAGAGAGGAAGAGAGACAGAGATTAGTTCTAGTCGTAACCGGGTGGCAAAACAGCAGCTTCTTGCGCCGAGCTCATGCCGACAATCTTCGGAGTTAATTAGGCGAAAGAGGAACGAGAAAATTACGGGTGCTTGGTGGTTGCATCGAGTGGAGGCGAAAAAGCAAAAGGATCTTCGTATTTTCGCTTGGCTCCAATGAAATTAGAACCTAAATGGCGTGCTGCCTAATTTTTCTTTGGGCACACTTAATAATGATGATAATAATAGCCATAATAATTTTTGTATCATCGTCTCATATTTTATTATTATTAACCCTTTCGCTATGGCCTTTTTTCTTTTAATCCTAACTTTCAGCAACTTAATTTTTTTACATACTATAATGTCGGTTGAGCAAGCAAAATGTAATTGTTGCAAGGTGTGACGAGGGCACGTATTCCACTCCAATTTGAATGAAATTCGAAACATTTTGGGTGAAAATCTCCTGTTTTACAGGACCAATCTTCAAGTTCGATTTGTAATAGTTCTTCATTATTCAAGTTCAGAAGTCCAACTCGTTCTTCTAATACTGTGTCAGAATCCATTTTCGAACTATATATATTAGAATTCGACAAAGAATTTCGGGCGGCAAAATTATTTCTTTTCTGGCCTACTTAAACGCTATTTAACGAATAACTTCAGAATTTTTTGTTGAATTCACGAGGCGTTACGAGTTACGTTACTTTAGGCCAAACGCATTTATGTATTTGCCGGGGGGAAAGGGTTGAAGTCCTTTGCGGTAGGGAGGAATAATAATAATAATCACAAGCCAACAATAAATTCTTGGTGCCAGCGAAATTGTTATAATTTTTTGTCAAGCAACTACTGGTAAGACCTATCACAACCTATATTTCAAGTTACTACCCAGGGTCTTCAAATGAATTTTAATTTCATGATGAGGGTCGTTAGCAGTTTGTTTAGGATTTTTTTCTTTGTTATTATTTGCTGTTACAGTCGAACCTCGATATAACAAAATTCTCGATATAACGAAAATTTGTCCACTCCCTTCCGATCGACACCCAATACCTTGATACAACGACATAATAATACACATTATGCTCTAATTACTAATTGCTTGTGAAAATTGCTCTAATTTCAACCATTCCGTCTTCTAAAAATGTCCCTATATTTATAATACCAATATTTTTTTTCAAGAACATTTTAAGGAACACGATCTCGATATAACGAAACCTCAATATAACGAAAACTCTAATCGACTAATCTGAGTAATAAACTAACCGAGGTTCGACTGTATAAGCTAATTCAGTGATATGTCGATGGTAGCAAAGCAAAGACGAGCTTGTTCGAACTACTCCAATACATTTTGTTATATATGCGGAGAGTGCGTTATTCAATTTTATTAATGTTAACACATTTCGTGAAAAGTACTTTTTGGTTTTTTCTTATTGCGGGATAGAAATAAAGGATCGAGATAAATTCGAAGAAAATGTCGGCTCCTTCAGTGAAGAGCAAGGAGACCGCTTCTACCATGACATAAAAATCATGGAAGATAGGTATCAGGGAAGATGCGACACCCACACATGATGGCTGATTACGTTGCGACTTTGATGCGCGACTGCCTCGACAAGTTTCACCCAAGAAAATCACGAAAAATAAGTTTACTCAGTACAAAAATATTTAACGAACCTTAATTTTTTTCAACAAAATTCGTTTAAAAAAATCGCATATATCCGTGTTCTTACGTAGAATATGAATTATTGAGTATTAAAATAATATCAGTATAGAGATAAGATTTAGAAAAAATATAGAGATTTGCGGCACCGAAACGTTGGTTGCGCTGTGTAATAATAAACGCAAATAACGATAATACTACTTTTATATTGAACTTGACCAAACGTTCATTCCTCATTTGTGCAATTACAGTCATTTAAGTTTTCTGCGGAGTATGTCCTTACCAAAGTTGTCGAAAAAAGGGAGCTTGCTTTTGTACAACCTCCCAGAATGGATCGGCTCTTCTTTTACCGTGTATATCGCGCACAAGCGACACTGCGACGGTGGGTTACCAACATAGAAATTGTTCGAACAATCTCGTGGAACACCAACTTTAATGACGAGGATGATGAGAATATTACTCGGTCCTGGGTTCAGCGAGGTTTCAGCTAATTCGAAAAACTATAAAAGTTGCGAGTCAATCAAGCTATTATGCGGGATACGTGTTATTATAGACTGTACGTCGTGTGTTATATACTCGTAAAATTCGTATGGGTGAAAGTTTTGTATTAGCGGGAGTGTGTTTGTTAATGTCCCGATAAATAACGGTATGGAGTGTGTATGTATATTCGCGTAGATCTCGGAGAATGATCGAGGAAGAGAGGGAAAGAAAGATAGGTAACATGAATATGTATAAGACGAGACGGGAATATTACGTTGTGAAATACTCTCTGTTACTGCTGCTATATACTAGATATATTAGTTCTATATATACATACCCAGGTGTGTGCGTATGTATAGAGCGGTAGAGAGAGAGGGAGGCCCGAGAATTCATCAAATACGCATACACGTTAAAAATCTTGTTTCGCAGTTTCCAAGCCCCTCGTCCATAATCGATGGAGTTAAAAGCACTTTTTGACAATCGACAGCTCGATTTTCTAATCGCCCAATCAATTCTCACATGTCAAGCTCTCCGCGCGGAATATAATGAATAAACCTTCCATGCGAAATGATAAAGCTCCTTTTATCGTATAAATATTTCTATCGCAAATAAAAATTGACAACAGCAAAGAGAGAGTACGAGAGATAGAGGTGGGAATAAAGAGAATGAGTGTGAAAAAGGTTGAAATTGGATTGAGAAAGGAAGGCGCTGAAAATGTGCGCGGAATGTGTGTCGGAAATGACGAATAAACGATTCGAACGATAAAGTTCTTGAGGAAGCATTTGCATTTAAACTATCCAAAAACTTGCCGAGGAAAAAAAACAGGTTCGAGAGAGAGCAAAATGCCGAAAGAAGGAATTCGCCTGAATCACTCCCGTACGACCAGCCATTGCACGTAATTCTTGAAGGAAAAGAGCATCAACAACGACTCGTACCTATAACTTCACATTAATGGATCAGATGCGTGGCCAATGTGTGACACGACTCTTCCCGAAATACAGCCTAACGGTGCAAAGTAACAGCTCAGAAAGAATCGACTGAGAAACTAAGGATATCTGACGTGTCCACCGTCATGAAAGTCCGATTAGAATGATGTAGCTCTACAGGACATAAATTCCAATTAGCGGATACGTCTAGCGAAGAAAACACACGTCTGCAGGCTAGACACGTATCGATTTTGGCACGGTTTCGAAATCGCAAACTATCCCACATTATGCTACGAATACATCAGAATTTTGAAACTGAATTTCTAGACTATGTCATGTTGTATATTAGTGGGTATATCCGTGGAGAAAATGATCAAGAAAATCCAGAAGAAATTCCGGTCCTTCGAGTCCTAGACCGCGGATGACTTAATAGGGATCGTGATGGTGTTGAATTTTCCATCGGAATGCAACAAAAATTCCTGATTTTTTCATTATTTTATTTTTATTGTTATTTAAAATCTTTTTTTGCACATTTTGGTTATAAATTTGTAATAAGGATTCTCAAAAATGTTCCAGCGATTTGCGAAGCCTAAATGTGCCAAAAAATACCGCAATACGAATAATATATATTTTCGTTACTTTCCAACGATGCAATCTTCAATACCATAGATCGCATAACATTACACTACAGCCCAACTTGACCCCGATAGGAAGATATCAGGTGGGCGTTAAATTGAAGGAAGCTGTAGTGAGGAGTCCATTGGAGAAAACAGTTAACTATCAGGTTACCTCGACAAGACATTTAGCACTCTAGGACATCAAATAAGTTGGAAATTCGACATGAAAACATTACCTTTATTCTATCTCGATTTCTCAAAGTACAAGGTTGAATAAGGGCTTGACTTGATAAAATACTAAATTCGAATTGAAGGTATTATGGTTCCAACGATGTCCGAATTTAGCCAACTCATGACAAACTGAAAATTTACTTCAAATCCAATGACTTTCTAAAACATAAACAACTGATATAAACATAAACAACTGATAAAACATAAACTGAAGGTTTACTTCTAATCCGACGATTTTCCAAACTTCAACAACTCATGATCAACTGAGGGTTCACTTTAAATTCGACGATTTTCCGAACTTAAACAATTTAAGTTAAACAATTCGATAATAACGCTAACTTGTTAGAGCCCGTAATGGAAAATCGCTACCTCACTCCATGAGTCCATACGATGGTTACGATCTAGTATCCCAATAAAATCAAGTATTCAGATATGGCTGAAGACCAAATTTCCAACTCCATTTTCGTTAAGGAGAAGAATCCAGAAGAACAACAATGGCTACATAATCACCGAAAATCTCCCAAACGGTGAAAGTCCTGAAAAAAATGGAGACCTCAAAATTGTCATAGCATTGGAAAGACTCAAATATCAAGAAGTTTGATGGATCACGAGGCTTATACACCTTGCGATTCAGTTCTCCGCATTTATGGCTCTCGCGTGTTACGCGTTATTCGTAAAAAGGCATAATCATAATTTAACAGTGTAAGATCGAACATTTGGCGTTTCCACGGTATGTGTGGGCCAGGTGCATGCCCTTTGCGAATATATATGCGTGTGCGTGAAATATAGGTTGATATCGCGATAAATAACAAGATGGTCAGTTTCGCGGTGATGCCGCGGGCCCCGGCTACTGTTCTTCACGACGTGTACACTCCCTCTCTCCGTCTTTTTCTTCGCTACCATCGCAAGTGGCAGAGGATGAGGAGCGATCGCAAGCCGTGTATTGTGCACTCTCTGGCGGACTATGACCGCGCTCTTGCACCAATACATGCAGGCGGAGAGGAGAGGAAGAGAGAGAGAGAGAGAGATACTGAGGGAGCAAGCACGTGGTCGTTAGTTTTGCCCTCCCACTCGTACAATCGCTTGTCCATAACGTACACACTGCAGCACATCAGGCCTCTTGTATAAGCGCCACGCTAATTTTCGTCACACACGAACACGTACAACAGCGCATTAAGTCATATATGTATGTGTCTATATACACACATACATCGATATAATATGATATATATATATATATAAGCGCACGATCGATATCCGATTCTCCGATCTATTACGGGGCGAGAATGGAGGATGAGAGTGCGTTACGAATTATAGCCACGTATATGCATGCGCGTGCATGTATATACGTATACATATGTAGTGGAAGGAAGACGGGACGAAGTGCCCCTGCGGGCTCCCCTTCGTTCATCAAGATCAAATAAATCTCGCATTATTTCAGTGTAATACTTGCCAGATTTTTGTACGCTCCCTAGAATGGTGAAAGGACCGCGCGTTGCGCAGGTGTCGGCAAGAATTATATACGTGAGAAGCAATCCATGTGAATTCATCGGAACGTTTTTCGCGCCAGAGTATCGACGAGGAAGAAGGTTCGCGTGTGCGAAATTTAAGTTTGCGGGATCCGGATAATGCAGTTTTCGTGCGTGTGTGTGGGTATGTATATCATCGTTTTTTTTTCTTTCGCGTCGCCGCGACTCCACTTCCTTTCGTCTCGTATCGGGAGTCTTTACCTCTTTACAACCAATACCTACACGAGTGCATGTACATTCGGATGTACAGCCGTTTAATGAATAGAAATATGGCATAGCCGGCTGTTTTTTAGGGTAGTCCATTAATTTTGCTTAAACGAATCGTCAACTTTGGAGGTAAGAGGTCCTTGACTTGACCGTCACATTAATGTGCTTACATTTATTTGATAGTGATGTTCATGACATTGGGGTTGCAGACTGGTGATAGGGGTGATAGGGTACTATGGGTAAGGTCGTTTGAGCCCTATATCCTAAAAATCACTTTTATTTGTATGCGTGTGTTTGTCCATATGTGCATGTATAATCGAAGGAGAGAGAGATAGAGAGAGAGAGAGAGAGAGAGAGAGAGAGAGAGACTCGGCAGGGCTGGTTGGAGGATGTACTCGTATCCAGATTGCACTCGAGGACAGCCTGCAACACGATCTCGCAACACCAGCAGAAAAACGCCTCAATATTGGTGAAAAATATACATTTTGGTCTCAGAACTCGATGGACATCCAAGCTAAGTGCTCCCCTCTTTCTCTCTCTCTCTCTCTCTCTCTCTCTCTCTCTCTCTCGCTCTCTCACTCTTCCTATCTCTCCTTCCTTAGCTGGCCTTTCTGGTACAGAGTAAAGAGAGAAAAATAAAATAAGGATGCAGTGCGGAAAGCAAAGGAGATGGAAGGTCCTGAGAGACACGGGATCCACGGGCGAGAGAGAGAGAGAGAGAGAGAGAGAGAGAGAGAACACAAGCTACCAAGCGAGGCAACGAGAACTCAAATTACCATAATAAGTGGCCGCGACGTATATACACAGTCAAGTATCGCGCTCGATTTTTCTTTGAGAACGAACAATTTTGTGATACACACACACACACATGGCGAGAGGTTATACTTCCGACCGTAAATAGTGTCTCTTATAGTTTGTGCGTGTAGGTAAACTTGGTCAAGAAAAGAATGTAAAAGAAGGCAATCATTGATCGCGAATGCTGTATATACCGGGTGAGGCACCAACTATTAGCAGTAGAAATATTTTCTTACCTATTAGACTTAGGAGGAAACTTTCCCTACACAAGTTGCATAGTTCGAAGAGGGTCATCGAGTTGTGGCTATGAAGCTCATCCAGGTGCAGGCGCTTCGGAGATTTCAAAGTCATCTCCATTCTTTCAAATGGGACATATATTTCTTTATTTAAAATATGGCAGGAAACTAAAAATTCCTTGACAGCCCAAATTTCAAGATGGTCGATCATGATTTAACATTAAAAATCGATAAAACAGGAATTTCAATGTTTTTAGCCTGAAATCTTGCTCTTGATAAGGAAATATTTTAGCGAAAACTTAATTCTGTGCTGACAGGAGGAAATTCTGTCGTAGTGCTTTTCATTATTATGGAAATCCTAAACTTCTCACTGTTTTCCAAAACAAATTGATAAGATTCTTAGTTGCAAACAGGATAAACAAAGCAATACGACTTATCTGGATTTTGCTTAGCATTGCGCTATTGAAACCTCAATTGGAGCCTGGTCGTTAATACAGACTGACGCGATTCATAAGACAATACAATCAATACGAATCAGATTGCAAGTCTGCATGGAAAGTGGTGGTCGTTACTTTGAGCACCTTTTATAGGAGTAAGTGTTTTCGCCGTTTTTTATTAACGAGTCTAAGCTGAAAACATCGAAATTTTTTTGTCGTTTATTAAACTAAATCTTGATCGATCATCTTACAAATTGGTGCGTGAACTTATTTTTAGTTACATGATAAAATTCTGAACAAAATAGTAGGCCGATTAAAAAAGAACAGCGATGATCTTGAAATTTCCAAACGCTTCTACCTGGATGAACCTCGTAGCTACCACTCGATGACCTTCCGCTTCTTATCGCGCACAAGTAAAGGGTGAGCTATCCGCTTATCCGTAATACCAATCTGCAAAGTCCGCAACTACAATCAACAGTGAATTAAAAAAACCTCGGTACGTTTATTTTCCCAATTTCATCGGAAACTTGTCGGCCCAGTTGTCACCGCATCTTTACAATGTCTTTCGTTGTCAACGTTCATCCTGTATTCCCGCTGTAATACGAAACAGCGACAAAAACAGACGACTCACTTCGATCTTTTGCCAAAAAATTACACTCCAAAGGGCATTTTTTCGAGACATCAATCCATCTCTCGACGTATCTCACGTGATATTGCCTCGGAATGCATCAGACACATCCGTGTATGCGTGTATGTAACTTCGTTAGGTTTGCTACTCGCGTTCCACCCGTATCTCTCGCATCGAGAATATGTGAGCTGTGCTACACTGGTCGGAAATTGAATTTCATCCTTCCGCCTGGTTGAACTCACCGGGACGATTCGTTGCGCTCCACGGGTCATGAACACTCGCCGCTGGATCTCTTCCCTCACTGGGCCGTCACTGTTTCATATAGTTTGTAATGGTATGCGCGCTACTTACACACCATACTTATCCTCTCGTATAAAGGAGGAAAGATGACTTTGAAGACACCCGACGTTCAGAACCTTTCTCGAAATTGCACATTGTCCCCAAACTCGACATTATGTAAAACCCAACGTCTTCAGAATGATCTTTGGATAAATTGAAGCGTATTTGTATTGAAAATGATTTCAAGTAACGTTCTGTTCCTAAAATGCACAATTTGTTTTCAAAAACTGACGCTCTGTCCTCAAAACAGCCAGATGGGCTGAGATACCTGATGGGCCAATGGAAGATATGACGGGTTCGATGTATCCTATCCCTATATATGAATATATACACGCACACACAACACCACGTGAGCACGTATGTACACATTAACAATAAAAACGGTGCACTCATACCGAGGGAGGAGAAAACTCGTCGCCATGATATGGCCGCGAAGCCGAGAGGATTCTCGAGACGTCCAAACTAGCCGGTTGAGTTACACCTTCGACGAGAGCGAATCCCCTGCAAGTTTCTCTCCTCCGCACTACACTATCCTCACTGTCGTTACATGCTTGCAGTGTACGCGGCACGGCCGCGAATATGGGTGCCGGGGTACCTAATTATCGACGGGCGGTCGTAACCTACCTACGTACCATTTCCAACACCCTTACTATGTTGACGACCATACGTATACGCACCATACTGTACACAAGGCGTATACGTTCACATGTGTAAACACCCACACACACACATTTCGCGTACGTTTACGCACATATGCGAGATCTTACACTCTGCAGGAAGTGACTTTACTTTCTCGCTACCATCGGACTTACTGCATAGTAGGGTATTACACGTGGTAGTATATGTGTGGGTAAAGCCGTACTTTCTAGCGTTGCACGCGCGTTCGAGAAAACGCACCGACAATTTGTTGGTGGCAAGTAACGACCGTCAAAGATATTCTATGCTTGCTCGAACCGTACGAAGCGCGAGAGTAGCGTACGGTTCTTAATATGTATAGGATGCACCGCGACGAGCGGGAGAAAATTGGATAAAACTGTAATTAACGAAACGATATTTTATTTTATTAGCCATTAAGGAATTCACGGTCGCTTTAATTGGTAATTAAGAGATTAATATTCGAGATAATTGCGATAATTGACGGATAAGCATTACTCTACGAAATCCCGCGCTTCTTCGATTTGCAGTCGTGCGGAAAATGAGTTGGGGCTTTGGTTGGGTTTACGTGCATTTTCCTTAATTTCATTAGAATCGCAGTTCGGAAGTCTCATAGGGAATTTTTACACATTTTCCCCGGGAATCGCGCTCTTCTGGTAAGGGCCCTCGAAGGCTCCACAAGTCAGCCATTTCGTCGAATTATTTACCTGCAATTGCTTAGGTTTGGAAAATGGTTGGATTTGGAATAAATGTACAGTGCAAAATAATAACAAACCGAATGTAGTACATTCTGAGCCATCGAATATTAACTTGACGTTATATTCCGAAAATGCTATATGGCGTTTTAAAATTTCAAACAAACATATGATTGGTGATTATCGAATCGTCCTGACCGAATTTGGGATAAAATGTCAAATTAAGATTAAGCGACAATGTACACCGAAACACATGTATCTTTAACCGAGACACAAATTATTTTGTAATATTCAATTAATTTCAGAAGTTATTTTGATGACCAAAAGTCTCGAATCATTCCATCAACGCTCTCCAATAATAGCCAACTCAGTCTGGCCTGTACAGAAATTGTGATAGGAATCCAATAGGTTATCGCATCGGATTCCTTTTTTAAAACGTCACGCTCGTGCAGTGCATTCTGATCGGGATTCCCCATTGGAATTGAATGTAAGATTGCAATTTGAATCCTAAAGGATTTCTACGTTATTGGGCTGAATCCGATATGATTTGTGATGAATCCCGTCGCATTTTGTACATTGAATATTCTAAACAAAATATATAAAAAAACAAAATGAATGGATATTAAAAAAGTAAAAATCTTATCGCAAAAAGTATGACTCGCTTGAAAAAGTATATCTTAAAAATCGATACGAATCACGTCACTGAATATCCACTGTAATTATCATTTGTTATTTGTTTGACTGCACTTTGCCATAATATCACCACCAACGTACACGCTCACATGCAAGTCATGTTTCAACATGCCGAGTTTTTTCTCGTGTCTTTTCACATATTTTAAATCCGAGCGCGATAAGAATTCTCAAACGGCGTTCATTGGGGAACAGTGCAGAATCCAATTGAAACCCATTGAAGACTCCCTATGTGCGGTGCGCCTGCAAAATCCCTATAGACATGTGGGTGCAGCTTGAGACCTCCCAACAAATTTGTGCACACGATTACGGAAGGAAATCTTATTCTGAAAGATCCGACAAATTCTGGTTGAGAATTCCAAATACAAAATGCTGAAAAGTCGTCGTATGGGACGTCCCCTTGGATGTCAATGTGGACCCCTACGTGCGACCCCCTATGAAATCTCTAAATTTCTTCACGGGGGGTTGTCGTGTTACCTCGGACAAGTTCTTTCGAAGAAGACACGTGTGTATTGGATCTTAATTACCGGGGAAGCAATGAGATAAATTTCGGGTCTCCTCATCCCTCCCGTCGAAATGCGCTAAGTGTATTGGTGCATTTGTACTTTTGGATTAATCTTGTATCAATCGCGCCAATATACATTTTTAACACTTGTTGATGAATTATCCCGATGAGAAGGATGAATATAACGAGCAAAATTCCGCGATATGCTCTCTCTTCTCCATATGCTGAAGAATGTACGCATCTCTATATGTACGTATATACATACAAGAGAAAATGCCATCACTGGGACAGACCGGAGAGGGCGCTGAAGAGCCTCTCTCTCTCTCTCTCTTTTATTTTTCTCACTTGCTCTCTCGATCCGCGGCTAATGCATCCGATCGGAATTTATGGTTCCGCTCGGGCTACTGCCTACTTATCGCTTCGATTTCTCGCCATTGCTGCGAACTTTTCGATTAGATTCGTACGCGTTATTTTCACGACGCGACTCTTTCGCGCCAATTAACACGTCTCTTATTCTTTTTTTTCTCAATTCTCACCGTGATCGGCGTGTTTTCTTGTCGCCTTCTCACGGGCTGTACACTCGCGTATAACTATACGTATAACCCGCTGTAATAATAGTAGTAATAATATAGAGAGTACCTATATATGTATATTAGCACGTACACTTTGCGATAATACGAAATCGGAATGTTTATGGCATAGGTCCACGAATATATGTGTGTGTGTGTGTGCGTGTGTGCGCGCGCGCGTGTGTGTGTGTCCGTGTGCGTGTGTGTGTGTGTGTGTGTGTGTGTGTGTGTGTGTGCGTGCGTGCGCGCGCGCGTGTGTGTGTGTGTGTGTGTGTGTGTGTGTGTGTGTGTGTGTGTGTGTGTGTGTGTGTGTGTGTGTGTGTGTGTGTGTGTGTGTGTGTGTGTGTGTGTGTGTGTGTGCATATATATATAACGAGAAAGATTCGCCCAGGTCAGTCGATATTCATGGTCTCTGCGGTAGGCTCTGCCTCTAAAACGTTTTCCCGCCCATCCTGCACTTATCGCTCGGCAAAACTTTTGCCTGAATCACGGTCAGCCTCTCATATTCTCTGCACTACCGGTGCGTCTAGTGTGCTCGGTTATTTTGTCTCACGCGGACGAGGAAAGGTGCTTGACCGGCTCTACTCTCGCTCTTTCTCTCGCAAAATTGCTTCCGAGCTGATCCTCTCATTCTTGATTTCTTCACAGCTACTTTTCTTCCCTCTCTTTCTCGTTGTTCATCTTCGATATTCTACCTACACTCGAATATAATCGTTTCTCCGCACTCCGCGCTACCTCGTTTCTCGTATGAACACACACGAACACATGCCTACGAGCACGTGTTACAGAAAGTCTCCATTCTGCAGCGCGTTATTGATGCCTCCATTTGTATATCGGCGATGCCACGTGAAAAGGGGGGGTAGAAAGAGGAAGAGAAAGAGAGACGTAAGATGACTAATGTCGCTATTAGCCAGACCGAAAATCGTACGTCTCAATTTTTACTGTCGAGAGTAGTGGCAGCTCGTTACCGTTTCTGCGCCCCGTTTCTCTCAGTGCTATCCTCATAACTCTCCCTCCTCTGATCTTTGCAAAATTACGTACACCTCAAGTTCTATGTAACAAGGTCCGTCGATGGTTGTGAATTTTCTTGTTGGAGTTTCATTTCGGATCTTTGTGTTTCAGTGGTTGAAGAAAGAGCCAAAAAAGATATTGGTGCCGACTAAATTTATATGATTTTTTGTCAAGTGACTACTGGTGAGCTCTATACTTTCTTAGGCGATAGTATAGTAAGAGTATAGGCCATAGCTGAGGCATAAGCCTCTTAGAATAGAGCCCTAGTATACTTCAATAAAATTTTCCTATCCATTTTAATTTCATAGTGAGTGTCGTTGACAGTTTATTGAATAAAAATGCTTTTTTAAAAAGTATTTTCTGTAATAAATTAATTTAGTGATATGCAGATAGTAGCAAAGCGGAGACGAACTTGTTCGAACTACACGAATAGATTTTGTCGTGTATGTGGAGAGTATGTTATTCAAAAATTTATAAAAACGTTTACAGCTTTTGTGAATAGGGCTTATTTTTCTTATTTCAGGATAAAAATAAAGGATCAAGATAAATTCCCTGAAAATCTTGCTGCTTCAGTGAAGAGCAAAAAGAACGCTTCCACCAAGACATAAAAATCATGGAATGATGGTTCACTGTTGATATATATATATATCAACAGTGAACCATCATTCCTTTTCATCCCTGTAACATTCTCTTCCTCTCTCAACATCTTTTCTTTTCAGCTCAGGACCAAATCTCGTATCTCCCTTTGCGATGCAAACTGTTGTGCCAATTTTTCTCAGCGCTGGTGTGCACGATATGTTTTCTCTGGGGGACCGTTTTGCACATTATTCCGTCAACTTTCAAGCCTCAAATACGACCACGACTGTCGAGGATAATCCCGAATGATTATTGTATGTTGGTGACAAACAAAAGAGGCAGCGCTTACGAAGAAGGAACGAGGGTCGAAAGAAATCGAACGAGTTTCACGATAGGAGTGCGAAGGACTTACGAACGCATTACCGAAGCGACGAGGTGTCGAGAGTCGCGGCGCGCCGCGTATGTTTACGCCCCGATTCGACGTTTCTCTTGTGCACGTCTGATAACCTAATGGTGCGAGACGACACCATACTTCTTCAACCTTTCTCTCTCTCTCTCTCACTCTAAAGATATTGTTACCTCCGTATATATAAGCTTTAATGTCCTCACGACTTATAAGAAAAAACGAAGTCCTCACAATGGAGACGGTAAATACTATCGAACTTGTAATTAATTTATAAAGCTTTTGAGGCGAGAGAAAAAAACGACACGAAACACTTCGGTTCAGAAGAGATTTTTTGCGATGGCCAGCAGTGCTTCTCGATGATACCCGAGACTCTGAATTGATGACGTTGAAATTTGCATCGATGGAATGCAACGAAAATGTTTTTATTTATTTTTTTTCGCAAATTTCTTTCTGCAGATTCAAGCTACGAACATCACGGAAATATTTTTCAGGATTCTTATTTAGCGATCTACAACAAATGTGCAAAATACAATTGGGGATGATGAGAATAAGAAATGAAAAAGAATTTCCGTTGCATCCCAACGATGCAAACTCCAACCTCATCGCAATGGAAACATTTAAATTCACACGAGATGCACAGAGAGTTCTCGCGATATCTTTTAAACTCAATTTGGCTTCTTCATAAAACTTAATTGTTGTATTTCCAAAGTAACGAGACGAGAGTTGTCTCGTCATTTGTCACGTTCTCCCATCCCCACCCCCGTAATCTCCAAGATACGGAGAGGGAAGAGGTCCTGCGGGTACGAATTTTACATGTCCGTTTCATACAATTATCCATCCGGAATAGCTAATGAGCTTCATATCAGAGTGTCGTCCCAAGAGGAGTCTCTCGACGCTTCTCCCCTCTCTCGGGGGGGCTCCCTCCGGAGCTACGAACATTTAAAAACGTGCATGCACCCTAAAGCGCTGACACCCTAAACGAAATTTGGGAGGAAGACATGGCGATATAGCGGACAAGGGAGATGAGAAACGATCGCGAAAGCGCGTGCATCGCGAGAAGATATACGCGGAGAAAGAGGAAGCCTCGAGTGAGCGAGATGAATGAACGAGAGGTAGGAAGGGGGCACTGCTGGAAGTCCCGGCAATATTGGAGAGGGGGCGTTCTGTATATACGTAGTGTATAAGAAGTCAGGCAGACAGGCGGAGGCAGAAGAAAGCGCGGACGCGATGGAACGAGGGGGAAAAGAGCATGAGGGATAAAGGGGGGATGGTTATCGGCGGGTAAGTGCCCTCCTGTGTCGAGATAATGCCGACACCAGGGGCGACAACATCATCCGCGCGCGGCGAATGCTACAAACGTAATCCTCCAAGAGCGTCACTAGTAACAACCCGGCAGGTACTTCTGTCTCGCTCCTTTTTTCACTTTTCTCTTACCTCTTTTGCTCTCTCTCTCTCTCTCTCTCTCTCTCTCTCTCTCTCTCTCTCTCTCTCTCTCTCTCTCTCTCTCTCTCTCTCTATCTATCTATCTATCTCTCTCTCTCTCTTTATTTCTTGTCTTATTTCTCGATACACGCGTTTTTTCAAAACGACGAATCGGGGACATCGCGGCATATTGAACAAGACGTGTTACGGTTCGTCTACGATTCAGACCCCATTCGATAGCCATTTCATTTAGTGTCATGCACCAAGAAAGTTTTCATAGTAAAATAGTTGCCAGCGGGGTTTTTACGGGCGTATCGAATTGACCATAAGAATTGGTTTGCACGTGTGGGGCGGGGGGCGGGGGGGGGGGGGCGGAGGCTCAATGACGCGATCTGTAACACCGCAAAGATCGAGAGCAAGAGGAAGAGAGGCTGGTGGATAGGTGGAGAAGGGTCGCGCGGCATCGCGAGGCCCTTATCGAACGTACCCATCACTTTCCGTCGGCGCTGCCGGGGCCTCTTGTCCCCTGTCGGTCATTATCGGCCCTCATTATATTGGAACCGATCAATCACTGCGGCTCTCTATCCCATCGTCTACCTCTCTTTCTCGATCTCTCTCTCCCCTCGTCTCCGTCGTTCTCTGATGAATCTATAGTGTTGTCGACAGTATTAGAGTATAAAAAGAGCATTTCGTCTGGATAAAATTAGCAACAGTTTTGCCTCTCGAAAATCCAGTCGGCGACACTTTATCCGTTTTTTTTTCTCGCAAGAACCAGCTCCGAGTGTACAAGAATGAGCACGGCAAACAGGCGCGATGTATTCTTTTTTTTTTCGTTTCCGTCCTCGAAACGTTTGATCCTCCAGAAGGCTCCAGCACGTAATCATTATCTGGTCGTAAAAAAGCCGAGCAGTAACGCACACGCACTTTTCACGCAACGCGCTGTAAACCGAACATTTTTAGGAAAATAGCTGGTTGCAGTGGGAGCAGCAGTGTTTGAAAGGAAAAATTACAGTCAGAAGTAACCGCAAAATCGAAGCAGGGACATTATGTATGATGACGTTTTACCGCCGCAAGTTTTGCGAATTTGTATCAGCTAGTGCGCGCCCAAAGCATCCGCTCCCCCGTGCGGTGTGACTGAAATCACAACCGGTATAATAACGCGATTTTCACGGTAAAGTGTCCGTTATACCGCAAATATACGATATACGACGCTATAGCCTATACCAGGGTGATATATAACGAGGCAAGAGGGCTACGAGCTGCGCACAGAGATATATGTACATACATACAGGGTATTCGATATCAATTGAACACCGCAAATAAGTTACCAAATGAAGCAAGATCGAAAAACTTTTGCAACGAGAGATTTAGGGTCTGGAGGGGAACATTCGATGGAAATTTTTTTATTTTAAGGCAGTATTGTTGTCTCAAGCGCTCCTTTGAACGTGATTTTTCGAATGAAATAACTAAAGAAAGAACGTAAAAAAATACACATGTTTATTGATCTTTGAAAAAAATGTACAAATTTAAAAGAAAATGTATTATCATGTACATGTGTTTAATGTTGTGGACGGTTGTGTAATGTTGTGGACGGTGTATAAATCCGAAATAAACCAAACCTATTTTTAAATTGGTCTGAGTGTTTGATAATTGGTACCAGGTTTAGCAAAAAGAAAACGGCGGCATGTTAAACTTTGATTATCAATTTTTTTCCTATTTTTCTGAACATTCTACGAGTTATATTGAAAAAATGGTTCGACTCGATTTTTCTACAGTCTACTGGAGGTGTATGCCAAGTCTGAGCTCAATTGTGGTTGTCCATTCGAAAAGGTCGAGAAAACGCATTTACGGTTGCTGTAAATGTGTCCTCCCCGAACGTACTCCTCATAGGGAGAGTAGCATAATAAAATTTAAAAAACAATTTGTTTTCAAATTTTTTGACAACAATACTGCCTTAAATCGTTGACGAATTTACGAAACCATCGATTTAAAATAGGATTATATAGTTTTCATTTGCTTAAAAAATAGCTCGTGTTGTGATTAATATAACGGGAAAAAACTGCTTTCGAGGCTGAATAATGTGGAAGTTACCCGACGTTACGTATACCTTTTTCCTATCGCATCCATAAAAAAAAGATCGTTGCTCCGAAATGTTTAGATATGGTGCTTCGCAATGGCAAATTCGAACGCTCATAAAATAACTCTTATGTTTGTCTGCCCCGGCGTTAAAGAGACTTATTACTATTATAAACAAAGATAATGAACAGAAATGATGTATACACGTAAGCGTCCTGATGCCAGTCGATGAGAAACAAATATGAAATCTACTTGTGCTTGCCATATTTATCCGTTCTATTACTCCATTTCTCCGCATTGTCAAGAAGAGTTGTCATCCATATTGGCAAGTTCAGTTGTCCAGAATTATGTTTCGTTAGAATACGGATTTGCCGCATACCGTGTACCATAGCAACGTCAGATGCGACGCTTATTCACAGGAGGCATAAAAGTCCTCTCAACCTCTACACGTTAAGGGGTAAGGCCACTGTAAATTTTTTGAAAAATCGATTTTCTTTTTATTGGCTTAAAAAATAGTTTAAACCCTCTAGTTTAAAAATAGTTTAAATCCTTTTAACTTCTTTTTTTAATTTTTTCCAATAAAAAACTATTCGAAAAACTTTAAACGCGTTTTTCTCGAAACATGGTTTTTCAAAATGGCACGCAGCATAACTCGAACAATTTTCATTTTTTTTACTTGAAATTTTAACCAGATGTGAACATTTACATTATCTTGAGAATGTCGATCGGAATTTTCAAGAACTTTATTTATTGATTTTTTATTAACAAAAAACTTGCCGTTTTTTTCGTCAAAAATCAATTTTTTTTTTCAAACGCACGCCAAATCCACAAAAATTGATACTTTTTAAAATCCGATCGACATTCTCTAGCTATAGCCCTCTAGATTAATGGTTTTTTTTTTGTTCTAGATTCAAAAGTGCACCAGTGGTGCTGCGTGCCCTGGAAGCAAAACATGTCCCGGGAAGATAGCTGTGGAACCGCCATTTTGTTTTTTTTTACTGTAAAAAAATTTTATAATAAAGTTTAATGTATGCCCGATAACACCATTAAAAGTTTTTTTTCAAATACCTTTAATTTCGGGAGCAAAAAATTAGTGAAAAAACCTTTTTTTTTGGGCCGTTACAGTGGCCTTACTCCTTAAGCCCCGAGAGTAATGCCTATGCAGATGGTAGTTCAAATTTCTCGAGTGTCATAACTCTCGCGATTTTGGGCTAGAACGGTGACTATCTTAATAAATTTATCTCAACTCTAATCCGATTGAAGAGGTCTTCTCACTTTAGACGCTAAAAAAGGCTATTTTCATGAATTTTTTTTATAGGGTTTTATTATAGATATTGATATAAAAGTTGTTACACTTAATAAATACATTTTTTTTAAATCATTTATTTAAGTCACTATTTATAGACGAAAATGGTAGTTAAAAAAATGTCCTAAAAAATTGTAGGTCTGCGCTGTCGATGAAATCTCAGATGGATCATCCGAAACAAAAAAATAGAATGGTTTTAGATTCAGTATCTTAATGGTTATAGCGCATGTCGTACGATTTTTTATATATTCAAAAATAACAAAATGGCGGGCATTATTCGAAAAAACCTGTTTTTTCTCCAGTTTTGACAAAAAAACAGAATTTATAAAAAAAATCCGTGATATGCGCTATAGGTATAGTTGTCAAGAATATGTGGTTAAAATTTCATAAGGATCGGTTCAGTAGTTTCGAAGATTTTATCAACAAGCCGTCGAAAAACGTTGTTTCGAGAAAAACGCGTTTAAAGTTTGTTTGGGTTATGTAAAAACATACATTTTTTAATTTGTTGATTTCGAAAGTATATTTATTAAGTGTAACAACTTTTATATTAATATCTATAATATAAACCTATGAAAAAATGCATGAAAATAGCATTTTTTAGCGTCTAAAGTGAAAAAATCCCTTAAGGGAGTATCCGTCTCCGGAAACTTCAAAGAATTGTTTTTTTTTTACATATTGTTATAGTGTGAACTTTTAATCATATTTTAGAACCAACTGGACCCTGAAATTCTAAAAATTGACAAAGTTACAACAATTTTAGTGGAACAGTGTGCGATAATTCGTGTGTAATCAACGCGGATATCAAAGCACAAGACCACTCAAAAGACGCCCGAATTGCTCGCAGGTGGCATAAATTAGGTGCGAAACAAGATCTCGATGATGAGGAAGGACACTTGTATGGTGCCGAATCGCTGGATAACGGTAAGGCGACAATACTTTACAAAATTGTGTAAAATATGTACCAAAACTTTGAACGCGATTATCTCGAAACTACATATCTTGACACGGCGGGATTGATATTTTGAGTAACTTTCACACTATTGACTTGAATTTGCACAGTTAGCGTTCAAACAGTAGTCATTTTCGGTTCACGATCGCATTTTTTAATTGGATGAACCATTTGTTAATAACAATTACTTCAGCATGCTGTTTTTCAACAGAAAAATGAGGTTTTCTTTGGAGAAGCTGTCATTTTTCGTATTTTTGGAAATTTCGAAAAGTGCATCGTGAACGCATAGCCAGCTGGATAAATTAGAAGAAAACATTTTTTGTTCTCGTTTCAGATTACATTTGAACCTGGTAGAGATCCCGCCGTTTAAGGCCACGCCACGGGAGAACTGCAATGCCAACTGCAGCACCACGAGCACTTTGAAAGATTTTCTTCCGAAACAATTACATTGTAACCATAAACATGTGTACAACATGCTGGGAAAAAAAATAATTTACTCCAACCAATATGTTACTAGAAAAAAAGCATCATTCTGACCCTTCAAATTGGGCTTCCAGAGAGGGATACCCCGTTAAGAGAATAGAGGTTATCGTAAGATCGCGTACGCCAGTTGCCAACAAAAATGACAATATAGCTGTCGATCGTCACCCTCGAAACCGGAAAGTTTTTATAAAAAATGTTTTTGTCCGACTTTACTTTCGCGATTTATTTGAGGTGTGCAATTATAAAATGAGACACTCTGTATATACGCAAAGAGAGACTGCTGATTACTAATTTTTGTAGCAATAAAAACGATTCGAAATCCCCGAGGGCAAAATAAAACCGTGAAGGAATAGCGGCGGTGGAGTGCAGCTAATGAGTAACTGTGCGTATGCTCGTTACAAATTCGCAGAAGCTTCGAACTTGTCTTGTTCTCGTGCTTTTCGCTGTCTTTGTATATTCTCCTCCGAGGTTCCGGAGCACGCCAGTTACATGGCCGAAACTTCGCGGCTGTTATCATTTTTACGCCATCGTCGTATCTCGTCGATGATCACTGCGTCGATCTACTGATTTGCCAATATGGTTTGTGGTCGTTTAGGTTAGTCCGAACAATAGTTCTTGCAACTTAGACAGGTTTCCATTTATTTTCCTTAACTTTATTATTTAACTGGACGAAGAAAATATAGTCCAGCCCCGTTGCGATCTAAATCTAGTATGGTGAAAGTTATTGAAGGTCAATTAAATTTTATGTACCAAAAATGTAAAACTCGAACAAGAAATCAAATTAAGATGCGACAACAGCAACAACCTCAACCCACACAAAACAGACAGTTTTTTATGTTTCATTTCAGACATTCGTGTTGTGGATTTTCTTCACGTCGCTTTGATAATCGCCGACCAGATTGATGATTAATATTCTCACTGAAGGATTTTTACTAGGCCACCCGCGTTATTGTGTCGGTGTTTGCATCGTTGGAAAGCAACGAAAATCCTTGTTTGTTTTTTCATTTTTTCATTTTGATTACTTCTGGCAGGTTTTGGTTATAGACCCGTACTAAGGATCTTCAAGAATATTTCAGTAATTGTGGTAGCCCAAATATGCCAAAAAAAATTAGTAATAAGAAGAAAAAAAAATCATTGCATTTCAACGATGCAAACTTCAATACCATCCCGCACTTGATGCCCTTCCAAGCCCTTGACGGCCCGAACACTTTTTCGCGCCGGTGGCGAAAAATGTTGCCGCCTTCACGGATATTCCAATGGCAGTCCACGCCCGGTTAATCATTCAGACGACAATTTTTCTCGTTCCATGTTCAATATCTACGTTATTGAAACATGAGAGTCCTCGTAAGTGCAGCTATTCCCAAACATCCCGTTTAATCCGTAAAAATATTTATCGACTGTAAGTATAATATACAATCGTGTTTTTTGATTATTTGTAAACGAAGGAGTCCCGATTGAGCAAGGAGATTGCAATCTGGCCTGTATTTTTGCACGCATCATTAAAAGAAATCGCCGAAAGCACGTATGCGTTTCATCGACGATTGCGGCGAGGCAAATACAGTTTCACGACACGCAGACATTCATATACACATGGGGGTATACATTGCAAAGCCAGTCCGCTCGCACAGTGTATTCCGGTTGAGTTAAATGTGCTGGTCGATTTCTCGGCCACAGCTTTCCCGTTCACGAATCTCCTCCCGCGAGTCTCTCGTATATGCACACGTAACACGCCCCCGTTACAACGTCACGCTTTAATTTAATTGACGTGCGCCGGGTCCGTTGCACTGCAATGCGCGACCGTGCCAAGCCCAGGCGCGTCGACAGAGTTTCGCAGTCAAACTCGTGGTGAAAAAGTCGATTATTTATAGGTTATGTTTAATCAAGAGGTCTTCCGAGACGAGGAGAGATCACTTTCTATTTATCTTTCTTTCTCTCCCTTTCTCATTCTTGCTCCCTTGGTTGTACGGGATGAAAATATGCTTCGCGATTTCGGAAATACCGTCATCAATATAAGATTAAGTCGATGGATACGGCGGCCCATCTTTCTCCCTCGCGCTGAAAACATAATTCGCCCGCGGCTTTTTCATCTCGGAGACTTATCGACAAAGTGCGTAAAAGCCCTCAAACCGCGGCTGCCCGGAGTCTCTCCCTCTCTTTTTTCGCCCTCGTGTGTGTTGCGCGCAATTTACATATACCTGTATATCGGTCTTGCCACTGATCGAAAGGTAGTAACTCATACGATTTGACATGTGAAATGATGTGGATTTTGCGCCCTTTTCTTTGCTAGTTATCGATATGGTTGTGTGTACGTGTGTGTATCGGTGCACTTATGCCAAGAATATATAAGTTAGGCCGCGCGTTAATATCGCTCGGATGATGAATTATCCTCGCACACCTCTTTCGTCCCTCTTCATTATTTTTTTACTCGTCTCTTTATTTCGCGAGATACTTTCGGGACTGCAATCGTGCAGGTACATATACATATGTGTGTATGTGTGTACCTATGTGCGTGTAAACCTGTCGTTCTTATCTCCCTCCGAAATTCCCTCGCCAAGTTACCCAAGACTCCCGTATCCAGCCGGCACGGAGAGCTCTCTCTCTCTCTCTCTCTCTCTCTCTCTCTCTCTCTCTCTCTCTCTCTCTCTCTCTTTCTCGAGAATCTCTTGAATTTGACATGGCACGTCGGGGGATTTCAATGGAGGATTGCGGCTCTTCCATAAGGACAGATGGAAAATTCACGTGCGTCATCATCGAGGCTTGTCTCGAGAGTACGGAGAGAAGAGAGAATAAAAAGGAAAGACCTAAAAGAGATGAAGAAGAATGTCACGCGTCACGTGGGAGCCGAGGCCGGCTCTCGGAGTACTTAAAAAAGGTGGTCCATAAATGAGAGTCTTATCAGTTCTTTCTTATTATCAGTCTCGATAGTCTCTCGCGTTTGCAACTTAATTAAGTCGTTCCTCGCGTATTCCACGCCATGACGCGAAAACTTTTTTGTTTCCGTCATCACATTTCTTTCGTTCTGGTTCTTTTCTAAGACCTCTGGATTTAGGCTTCCGTCTTACACACTTGTGCGGTATGACGAGGCGTGCCGATATCTCGCATGTGTGGCTGGATGTGGGAGCTTCCGGTACATCTCTTCCTTTTCGCCTCTAACAGTAGATATCGTAGTTATTATTGTTGCTATGTGCAACGAAGATCAAGGGGAGTGGATTCGCGAATATTTGACTGGATGACCGCTCACGATAGAAACTTAACTGAGAGACGGTAAATATAGCCGCCTGTATAGTCATAGTTTTTCACAGTTTGCCTGTAATCATGACAAAACGCGGCAGGGTAGTGCTTTTGGAAAGAGTGGCTTTGGCCAAGACGATGGGATCGTAAAAGTTCGCCAGGTCATATGATAGAATATTGGAAATGCTTAGGGCAATAAACATATGAGTGTGCTTTCGATGCCGGAGATCGAGTATAAGCGCCGTGGCGAGAAACGCAAAGACTTTTTCACCGGGCCGATTTATGGAGAGAGCGAGAAAGCCGAGCGGCAGACGAACATATGCAGAAGAAAAGAAAAAACCTATCGGTAAAAAGGAGAAGCTGCGCCGAGATGGAGGCTCGAAAGGCCTAATCGGCAGACTAATGCACCGATCCGTCATGTCTTTCGTCGTCCAACACCCGGCATTCGTAACACTGAGAGTGTGTGAGAGAGAGAGAGAGAGAGCGAGAGGGGTGCAGGAAGAGAGAAGCATCGATGTCTCCGAGCGGAAAGTCCAAACGCGAAGCTCCCAGAAGGAACAGAAAGAGACAGTACCCCAGGTAGGAATTGACGATCAACAAAGGGCTCGCCAAGCTCTAAAACAAGGCTCACATTTTTTAATTCAGGCTGAGAACCAGCCTGATTTCAGGCCTAGCTAAACCCCTGAATGATAACGCGGTTTCAGGCTCTTGCACATAGGCTTAAACAAGGGTTGGTAGAAAAGACTGTACTACCCAGGTAGGAAATCAAAAGGCTGACGATTGAAACAAGCTTGTGTGAGCCTTGTTTCACCGAGCCTGAGTGAGACAGGCCTGTGCCAGGCTTTATTGTATCGTTTGGAGCAGCCTGGAACCAAGACTGGCTGCTTAGCCTAAACTCAGGGTTATTTCAAGCTTTATTCAGCCAGTGAATTTTAAGCCTAAAAAATCAAGGCTGGATGCAGGCTTGTTTCAGGTTGTGATAAAATAAAATAAGTTTAAAAGAATATTTTTTCTGTACTTTTATGAAATAAAATTAGCAATAAATGCGAGAATATGTTGAAATTGTGTATCTGCAAAAAAAATTACACTACTGACATTTTACTTCATCCTCTATCTTAATTTTCTAGATCAATTTGACGCAATAAACATCGACATTTTTCCACCCGAAAAAATGAACTTTTTTCGTTTAGACATTCTCATGAATTAAGTAAGAAACGAAACAGCCATGAAATAAATATTACAGTGTTATGCACACAAAGCGAAGTTGTGTTGCACTATAGTGACGCTCTTATTGAATGTGAAATATTTTCGACAAAGTATTGATTTGAACCGAGAAAAACAGAGTCAGTTTGATGCGATAACAATCGAAATTTTTCACTCGAATGTACGATCTTTTTTGTTTAGATATTTTTACGAATTGAATTGAATTGAATACGAAAAATTAGATATAAAATGAAAAAATCATGAAATTGGAATTAATTATGCATACAATGTTATGATCGCACAGCAAGATCATGCAGCACTAGTTACAAACTTCTTTAATGTGAAACATTGACAAGTATGTAGGAATTGACGATGAAAAAAGGGCTCGCCAAGCTCTGAAACAAGGCTCACATTTTTCAATTCAGGCTGAGCACCAGCCTGATTTCAGGCCTAGCCGAACCTCTGAATGATAACGCGGTTTCAGGCTCTTGCACACAGGCTTGAACAAGGGTTGGTAGAAAAGCCTGTACTAAGCCTGAAACGACGAAACAACGAGGTTTGAAACGAGCCTCGTTTAAGGCCTTAAACAAGGCCTTAAACAAGGCTTGTTGTTTCGTCGTTGCAGGCTTAGTACAGTCTTTTCTACCAACCCTTGTTTAAGCCTATGTGCAAGAGCCTGAAACCGCGTTATCATTCAGGGGTTTAGCTAGGCCTGAAATCAGGCTGGTTCTCAGCCTGAATTAAAAAATGTGAGCCTTGTTTTAGAGCTTGGCGAGCCCTTTGTTGATCGTCAATTCCTACCTGGGGCGCAGGCTTATCCCAAACTCTTCTCGAGGCTATATGAGGCCTGTTTTTAGTTTTCTATATTCTACAATGGGGTACATTTAATAAATTTGTAATTAATGTGATCTATTCCATTTTTTAATTTTATTTTATCTATACATTTTATCATCTATATATTTTATCAACTCGAAACGATCACATACCCAGGTAGGAATTGACGATGAAAAAAGGGCTCGCCAAGCTCTGAAACTAGGCTCACATTTTTCAATTCAGGCTGAGCACCAGCCTGATTTCAGGCCTAGCCGAACCTCTGAATGATAACGCGGTTTCAGGCTCTTGCACACAGGCTTGAACAAGGGTTGGTAGAAAAGCCTGTACTAAGCCTGAAACGACGAAACAACAAGGCTTGAAACGAGCCTCGTTTAAGGCCTTAAACAAGGCCTTAAACAAGGCTTGTTGTTTCGTCGTTGCAGGCTTAGTACAGTCTTTTCTACCAACCCTTGTTTAAGCCTATGTGCAAGAGCCTGAAACCGCGTTATCATTCAGGGGTTTAGCTAGGCCTGAAATCAGGCTGGTTCTCAGCCTGAATTAAAAAATGTGAGCCTTGTTTTAGAGCTTGGCGAGCCCTTTGTTGATCGTCAATTCCTACCTGGGTAAGCCTGCAACGACGAAACAACAAGCCTTGTTTAAGGCCTTGTTTAAGGCCTTAAACGAGGCTCGTTTCAAGCCTTGTTGTTTCGTCGTTTCAGGCTTAGTACAGGCTTTTCTACCAACCCTTGTTCAAGCCTGTGTGCAAGAGCCTGAAACCGCGTTATCATTCAGAGGTTCGGCTAGGCCTGAAATCAGGCTGGTGCTCAGCCTGAATTGAAAAATGTGAGCCTAGTTTCAGAGCTTGGCGAGCCCTTTTTTCATCGTCAATTCCTACCTTGGTGTGTGATCGTTTCGAGTTGATAAAATATATAGATGATAAAATGTATAGATAAAATAAAATTAAAAAATGGAATAGATCACATTAATTACAAATTTATTAAATGTACCCCATTGTAGAATATAGAAAACTAAAAACAGGCCTCATATAGCCTCGAGAAGAGTTTGGGATAAGCCTGCGCCCCAGGTAGGAATTGACGATCAACAAAGGGCTCGCCAAGCTCTAAAACAAGGCTCACATTTTTTAATTCAGGCTGAGAACCAGCCTGATTTCAGGCCTAGCTAAACCCCTGAATGATAACGCGGTTTCAGGCTCTTGCACATAGGCTTAAACAAGGGTTGGTAGAAAAGACTGTACTAAGCCTGCAACGACGAAACAACAAGCCTTGTTTAAGGCCTTGTTTAAGGCCTTAAACGAGGCTCGTTTCAAACCTCGTTGTTTCGTCGTTTCAGGCTTAGTACAGGCTTTTCTACCAACCCTTGTTCAAGCCTGTGTGCAAGAGCCTGAAACCGCGTTATCATTCAGAGGTTCGGCTAGGCCTGAAATCAGGCTGGTGCTCAGCCTGAATTGAAAAATGTGAGCCTTGTTTCAGAGCTTGGCGAGCCCTTTTTTCATCGTCAATTCCTACATACTTGTCAATGTTTCACATTAAAAAAGTTTGTAACTAGTGCTGCATGATCTTGCTGTGCGTTCATAACATTGTATGCATAATTAATTCCAATTTCATGATTTTTTCATTTTATATCTAATTTTTCGTATTCAATTCAATTCAATTCGTAAAAATATCTAAACAAAAAAGATCGTACATTCGAGTGAAAAATTTCGATTGTTATCGCATCAAACTGACTCTGTTTTTCTCGGTTCAAATCAATACTTTGTCGAAAATATTTCACATTCAATAAGAGCGTCACTATAGTGCAACACAACTTCGCTTTGTGTGCATAACACTGTAATATTTATTTCATGGCTGTTTCGTTTCTTACTTAATTCATGAGAATGTCTAAACGAAAAAAGTTCATTTTTTCGGGTGGAAAAATGTCGATGTTTATTGCGTCAAATTGATCTAGAAAATTAAGATAGAGGATGAAGTAAAATGTCAGTAGTGTAATTTTTTTTGCAGATACACAATTTCAACATATTCTCGCATTTATTGCTAATTTTATTTCATAAAAGTACAGAAAAAATATTATTTTAAACTTATTTTATTTTATCACAACCTGAAACAAGCCTGCATCCAGCCTTGATTTTTTAGGCTTAAAATTCACTGGCTGAATAAAGCTTGAAATAACCCTGAGTTTAGGCTAAGCAGCCAGTCTTGGTTCCAGGCTGCTCCAAACGATGCAATAAAGCCTGGCACAGGCCTGTCTCACTCAGGCTCGGTGAAACAAGGCTCACACAAGCTTGTTTCAATCGTCAGCCTTTTGATTTCCTACCTGGGACAGCACAGGCGACAAAGACATCGAAATCGGGATCGCTCTCACGACAAGCGATTCGCGAAACGCTATTCGGGAGACAGAAACAACTGTACATAATATATTCATTCTCTTATGGCTGTTGCTGACACACAGATATCAAATGATATATATTCTGCTCGACAGGACCTGACCAATAATTAAAATCCCGAGCAAACCTTTTTCTAGCGTCATTAGGCACGATGTATTTATTGATATACAAATGATGAATAATGATCACCGTTATTAACCGTGAAACTCGCAAACCATTTCTTTACTTTCTAACGCATGACCGGTATAGATCAACGACCCACGCTCTTATTGATTGCACAATCGTCCCCAGCTAGACAAACGGACCTAGCACATTCATGTTACCGTTTTTTGACAATAAAGAGAATGGTATGCATGGAATTTCAACTCGTCCAAGTTTAAGGAATGAAAAATTCATTCCAAGGCAGCTGAAAATGAGCAAAACCTAATTTTTCAAAATATGTCGGACGTCGAAATGAACCGAGGTCTTAAAATTCTAGGATCAAGAGTCATCCTACGTACGTGGGCGACTCTGAATTGTGGGTAGTGCGTCACGCGGTAAAATTTATCCAACTTGAAAACGAGGTGATAAATATAACAATGAATGCGTTCAACAGAAATGTATGATGCACAGTTATAGCAGGCTAGAATAAATCGGTAGCGCTGCTCGTTGCATTTCAAGCCCCGGTCATCTCGGTGACAGAAGAATCCGACCAGTCGAAGGCTTTCCGTCTTACATCGTTATCGCCTCTCATCGATTCTTAACGACGGCCGCTACTAGCGAATCTAATGAAATATGAATTTGAAATATCTTGAAATACGAACCACGATGAAAAATGAAATATCTTGAAATATGAACCACACGAGCAGCGAGTGCAATACAGCCGCGTGCGGGTATTTAGAACGTCCGATTTTTATTGGCGGATTAACGTTTATTCTTTCAACCCAATAATTCGGAAGGTATTTTTATGAGTACCTGCAAGGGTGTCTGATCCACCCAGCATGAAAAACAGTTTCGTGACTGCCTGACGGACTGAATAATTGACTGACATATGGACGACGTACACCCTAAACCACTGAAGATAGGAGCATAAAATTTGGGAGATATGTTCCTTACAAGGTGTTGCGGTGCACTAATAAAAGAATTTTTCGAAAACCAACTCCTGAGGGGATGAAATGAGGTGTAAAAGTTTGTGTGTAACGTGGGCGGAAGCTATTGTTTAATCACATGAATTTTTCGATTGACGACTGGGTCGGGGCAAACGGATGCCGGGTCCATTTTTCTTAATTCCATTATACATCACAAAAATGGCAATGAAAAATAGACCCAGATAGCCATATCGGTTGGCAAAACCAATTAGTTTCTCATGTCTAGTCTTAGTAATCTTGTAATCTTGAATAGTCGTACTTTGTTGATTCACTACTTGGCGCTTCCCATGATAGCCCTTAATCGTATAACTGTAGTCGCGGCTACCATGATCTCTACCGGTTTGCCCCTCCTTTATGTAGTAACGAAATATCAGGTGCGTATGAAATACCTACTCCTATTTGCTCCCTGCGCGATGTCGAAAACTGGCCTTTCATCTATTAACGAAGAGCAAGCTTCATAAAACGTGAACGTGAAGAGTAGAGGGTAGAGAGTACACAGAGGAGCCTTCAATATACGAAGTACTATCTTGCGAGGACAGCCCTTTTCGTGTTACTCTCGGCTCTATGGAGTGTTGGAACTATCCAGTGTTGGTCAATGTTCGTGAATCATGCACATAAGTATATACAGTTTCTGTCGCTCCTATACCATGCAGTGGAATACTATCAGAAGATGCGTATGCCGAGTCACCGCTTCTTCCACCTATGTATATGCACACGCACACATTCACACCCATACCCCCCCCCCCCCCACACATATACATATATATAGGAATTAAAAACGGTGAGAAAAATTGAAAAAAAGGCAAAAAAAGATGCCCGCTCATCTTGTACATTCGCGATCGTACAAGATATTGAGCCTCGTATAAAGAGAAGCGTCTTATCAGCTGTACGCATATATACGCGTATATATGGATATGGATATACGGTGTGCGTGAGACGCGCATAATCGAATCGCCGGTTGAAAGATATATGGCGATGTGTATATATTGTCACGAGCTAAGCGAAAGCAGTTTTGCCGGATCTCTCGTGCGCCCCAACTGCTCGTATACAAATATACATGCTACTTGTACGTGTGCACATATACGCGTATAAACTGGTAAGCATAAAAAAAGGCCATTGCTTATTTTTCGTTAACGTCCTCCGAACGTCGCACATTGCTCTCGGTATCGTTGGCACTTCGCTTGAGATTCGCAATTACCAATAATTTATATTTGCGGATATATCGATCGGCGGCATGGCGATGGAATTGCCGCTTCGAATTCCCGAGCGCGAATCAACCCAACTATATTAATATAAACATACGGATTCATACGAGTAGGCACATATATCGCTGCAATACTCCTGTGTGTGTGTATATATATATATACATATGTATATATGCATATATATATATATATATATATATATATATATATATATATATATATATAATCATAATAATCACTGATGAACTATAAGGTATGAGAATTTACCGGGTTTGCTAGCCCGTTTTTCTCTCGCCTATTGCGAGAAGAGGGCTGTCTCCAGATCATATAAGGGTTTATCGCCCACAGCGAAGGGGAGAACTTGCGCGCGCGCGGCACTTGACGTGCACGCTGAAGGATATACCTCTCGAAGTGTATATCTATACATATGGGCTTCACAACTAATGGTATTATAGTGCGTATGCATGCTGCATGTAGAGAAGACAGGGGTTATTTGAGATGTGAGCTTACCCGGAGCATACTGGGAAACTTGTCGCTCTTCGACGAGGACCAGTCCAGTAAAAGAGGCGAAAGCCCAGTACTTTTTAGCGTAGAATATGAATTTTTGACTGAGGGTAGATGGTTGCATACTGAAAGTAACCCCAACAAAATGTTGCCCCTCAACTCGCGCCAGCCCTAAGAAAAAGGGGCTGAAAGCTCAAAAATCGCCGTATCTCGATAATTAATAGCATGATCAAAAAAAGTTTTGAACAAAAGGTGTTTGGAATAATAAAGTTCGTATAAAGATATCTGACGAGCAACCCCCTATCTTTGAAAATAGCGGCACAAAAACGATTCGAAAATTCGGGGTTGATGCGTGTGCGAGCGGAGTAGACATATCGCTGCGTCCTTGTCTAGGTCAGTGGTGCTCTCGTGTTCTTGTGCCACTATTTCCAAAGATAAGGGATTGGACGTCACATAACGTTATACGTATTTTATTATTCCAAACGACTTTAGGTTGAAACATTTTTTGATCGGGCTATTAGTTATCGCGATACGGCGATTTTTAAGTTTTCAACCCCCTATTTCTTAGGGTTCGGGCGAGTTGAGGGGCAACATTTTATTGTGGTTACTTTCAGTAAGCAACCATCTACCTTCAGACAAAAATTCATATTCTACGCTAAATAGTGCTGGGTTTTCGTGTCTTTTACTGGACTACTACGGACTTGAGAAGATAAATCAAAAGAGATCTCAGTGGTAGGCTATGGCGGATAGCTTTTTCGGCAACGTCGATACAATTAGTGTGCTCGCGTGAACTCTGATAGCAGACACGCTATAGGGTATTCGAAATTCGAACGTCAACGACAGGACGTACGAAGTACGAGCAACCTCATACATGGCTATTTTGATATCCAACGTATTGCAAAAATAGCGAAGATCCAAAGTACGCGGAATACGCAAAGCAGCCTTGGTCTACGGACTGCTATGAGGTTGAAGGATCGTACGAGTCTACGGGACGAGAGAGAAGGAGCGGCATACAAGCAGACCGGACTAGGATAAGAGATTGCCGCGTTTACGGCCAATAAAGTCGACTTCTTGTTGGCCGTTAACATGTCAGCTCTAGTTTTTCGTTCGCCTCTTCTCTCTGTGCTCTTATGACTGCGACGAGTCTTTCTCTCCATCTTTCGCTCCTTGTTTCTTTCTTTCCGCATGTACTGTACTGTATATACGTATGTGTATATACATATACCGGCTACCGCACTTATAGCAGTGACGAGACCGTCCGAGAGCAGGCATTCGCCATGCAGCAACTCGTTCGATGCCTCGCGACGACGTTTTCTCCCCGGAGAGAAAGAAGCGAAATGAGAGAAAGAGGAGGGTTTTAGAGGCCAGAATGCAATTTCGCACGTGGTACCAAGAGCAGAGCAAGATCTTACCGTCCAACTTTTTTCCTTTTCCGCGCGGTTCTCCTCGCATGCTACTATTATGTAGTAAAACTTAACGTACCTATACAGATGCATACAGGTATATGCTCTCGCGTACCTACTATATGCGGGTATGTATTCGTATAGACTTATATGGGGTAGGCGTACCAGTTTTGGCCACTTTAAGCATTTTCGGGCATTCCATTACGTCCCGACTAGAAATTTTGATCCGGCAGCCTGATAACTGATAAGGCCCCTATCAAGCTGCGGTCCGTAATACCGTAGTACAGCACGCCTGATCTGTACCGGATGTCGACCGGATCAGTGGAACCCTAGTACCGGCGCGCCAAGGCACCCTGAACAGGTCGTAGTACGTTAACCTATATGCCGCCGTAATATGGTGTCCATGGACGCCGTGTTACAGGACGACTGATCTGTGCCATATGTGGACCGGATCAGTAGAACATTAGTACGGGGGCGAGAGGGCACCCTGAACAGGCTAAAGTACGGTTGCCAGTAAGCCGCCGTAATATGGCGTCCACACACTCTATTAGTCTTGGAGGTATATGCACGGGGACATTTTTATCAATTTCCTGACGAACAGTAGTGCAGAATGAATAGAAAAGAGTGCCGGAAAAAAGTATTGAGACGTTTGCGGGTGCGAAAGTGGCGTGCCGTACACGCGGAAAGAAAAAAACAACGTGTAACGGAAATAAGTACCTCTCTTTTACCAGGTATGTACATATATAAGTTTATTTATATATTCTTTACCTTTTGAAATTAATCATATCCATTATTACTTAACACGCATAATAGCTATTATTTTTGTAATGGTATTTTTAGGGCCAAGCGGAGAATCGCATCCAAATCTTGGTGACAATAATGACTTGCTCATTAATGCAAATTCCATAAGCAGTGCAACAGAAGATTCTGGACCTGATTCGATTTCTTCTAGTATTAGTGATAATACAGATCGCCAGACAAGTGATAATGCAAGTCAACACAACGAGAGCTCTAGTGATTCAGCAAGTAGTGAAGAAGACACCTTCAACGAAACTGAAGAACTTCGTCAGTGGGCTCTCCAATGCCAGATACCACACAATCAGTTGGATGCATTGCTAAAAATACTGCGCAGGAAATTGTTACCGGATTTACCCAAGTCATCGAAGACTTTCCTAAGAACATTAAGTTCGCAGTGCATCACAGAAATCCAGAACAACGTTGGAGAATTCGAAGGGCGCTTCGCATACTTTGGCATCAAACCAAGTCTACAGCGGCTGATTAACTCAGCACTACATCAGGAAAAACGTTTATACCTGCAATTCAACATCGACGGCTTACCATTATTTAAATCAAGTCGACAGCAATTTTGGCCTATATTGTGCCAAATCTTCTTCACTCCAAATGTGTATCCAGTCTTTGCTGTAGCCATATACGAAGGAATGTCAAAACCTTCAAACATGAATCAATACTTCGAAAAGTTTACAGAAGAAGTAATCGAATTACTTGATACTGGAGTAGAAGTGAAGGGTACATTGTTCGAAATCTCAATTAAAAGTTTTGTATGCGACAGACCGGCTCGGTCTTTAATCAAATCAATCAAAGGGCATGCAGGTTTCTACGCTTGTGAGCGGTGTACTGTTCCAGGCCAGCGTTACAAAAACCGAACAGTTTTCGTTGAACAAAACTTTCCTGCTAGAGATAATGCAAGTTTTCGTTCTCAGCAGCAATCTGAGCATCACAATGGCATATCTCCATTGATTCGGATATCTGAATTAGACATGGTTAGTCAGTTCTCACTAGATTTCATGCACTTATGCTGCTTGGGTGTAATGAAAAAACTATTGAATGACTACTGGATAGACGGACCTCGGCAAGTTAAATTCAGCCATGGCCAGAAGCATAGGTTGTCCGCAGTGTTAGTACAATTGCAGCGTCAAATACCAGTAGAGTTCCAGCGTACAACACGAACGTTGGACAATATTTCTAAATGGAAAGCAACGGAATACAGGTTTTTCTTATTGTATGCTTCACCAATTCTCCTCAAGGATGTGCTTTCCGAAAAATTGTACAATCATTTCTTGTTGTTCCATGTTGGCTGTCGCATTCTATGCTCAGAAGAACTTTGCTTAAAATATGTAGACTATGCTGCAGAATACTTCCGAAAATTTGTGTCGTTAGCAAATGAATTGTATGGCACTGAAAGCCAAGTATTAAATGTGCACAGTCTCATTCACTTAGCAGATGATGTGAAGGCTATGTCATGTTCGTTGAGCTACCTAACAGCATTTCCTTTCGAAAATGCTCTGGGCTTGATGAAAAAAATGCTACGAAGTGGAAGAAAACCTCTAAGTCAAATTTGTAGAAGGTATAGCGAAATGTTACTCACCCAAAAGAGAATAACAATTCCGCCAAATATATTAATTCTAAAAGAGCAATCAAACCGGACCGGAGTAATGCGGATGATAAAAAAAATAAGATATAAGCAAATGGTGCTATCAAATGTGAAGCCAAACAATACTGTTTTGTTACAAGATAAAACAATCATGAGAATTGATAAAATTTTTATCGGTCCAGATGATAGTGCACAAAATGTCAAAATTTGTGGACAAACACTGCGGCCTGACAAATCTATCTTCAAATACCCCTGCGACTCAAATATTTTTCATGTTCAGAAAGTCAAAGAGGGTGATGAAGAAAAAACAGTCAAACTAGACACGATTGCATCAAAAATGATTATTTTCGAAATTGAAGAAGGAGAGACGGTAAAAATGTATGTGTCGCCTATTCTCCACAATTAATTAATCATCAGAATAATAAGATACATTAAAATAAAAGATAATTTGGTTTACCGACATCGTACGACTTTTTATTTTTTTGAAAATTTGTATCCTCCTCGTCTGCTGTACTATTTTGACAAAAATGTTCGAATCCTGATTTCGAGGTTATCTTTTAACGTCTGCGATATAGGCCTCTTGGTTATCGCGACGAAGCGATGGCAACGCCGTCTGCCAGCTAACGGGGGCAACTCGTTGTCGTTCTTCTCAAAACAGTACATATATGATTCGCATACAAATCACTGCACGTTTTGAATTATTTATTTATTTGGTGCAATACCACATTGCTAAATTGCAATTGTGAGCCACACTCTTATCAGTGTGGCTTCCAGAATATTTATGAAGATTTTTTTCGCGGAAAATCTGTATTTAAAGGTAAGTAAGTAAATATCAATAATGAAGTAATAAGTATATTGGTTATTAAACTTAGATTTAGTAAACCACATTCTTTATTTCAGTATATAACAGCATTAACAAATGACAGATTTTCGTTCATTATTAAGGAAGAGTATGGAATGTTAAATGCATAATATATTATTGGTGAATATTATTTAATCGTTGAAAATGAGCATGAAATGTTGAATTAATAATATTTTTATCATAGATGAAAAAAAAATGAAATAAAAAATCATTTGCACGTGGTTCTCTAAAAATGTCGATGCAAGATTTTAAATTAAACATGATTAACATTCTGCACGTTTGTTTCTATTTTTATTTGTGCTGGTTTTAGTACACGTATTCCTTAAAACCATCTCATACCGTTAACGCTATTATGAATATTGGGCACTCTATATTTTCATTTGCAATTTCTGTTTGTCTCTATATGCTTGTGTACATTTTTTGTGTGTGCTTTCTCGATCTTTGTTTTCTTTACGATACATTCTACTGACAGCTTTTATCCACTCATTTTTCTTGTTGATTTCCCAATTTCGTCTCGGAAACGGATAAAAAGTCAGTAGCTGATTTCGAGATTGGGAATTTTTGCATCCCACAACACAATAATACCTCGCACTACCCATTTATTATTTATTTCACACAGCCCTTTGCAATAAAATTGATACGGAAAGCGCACAGCTGACCGCAGTCGAGCGTCCACGAATTGCCTGAATCTGCCACCAAGCGGCGCCACTAGAGATATCCAAGAGCCCTATAAACCAGACGTGTGAATTTGGAATATCTTCAATCTGCCTGCAGGTACTAAACAATGAGTATTTGTTTATAAATAAAAATTACTAGTCAAACAAAACTGCAAGCTCAGTGTACGAAGTATTAAACTCGAAAATCTTCGAAAAGATACTCGAAAACACGTCGGAATTGCGACAGTTCTTTCCTAACCTCTCTATCTCATTAGTGCATAATGTTTTTGTTTCAGTAAAATAGTTCACAGAATATAATCGAGTCCTCAAATTTACCGTACAGTAAGTACCGTGTTTATTATTTACTTAAATAATCGGAAAATGCGTTTTCTTCCTGCTAAAACTGTGCTCATGTCATGTTTGATCCGCACTAGATGAGTGAGCCAAAATATCACCTGGTTGAGTTCATAGAGGAGAACACTGCACGGCAAAAGACTGTGGACATTGTACCATCTGACTGGGTAAAATTCGACCATAACCTGCGGAGTTTGGCTACAGCATTCATGCCGCCTCCATATGATGAAGAGAGTTCGCAAACCCTTCATTCGATGATTCGTTTCACCATGCCAGCTCCGGAGGATTGGCCAACTTTTCCCATAAAGCTCAGAGGACAAGCAAGTAAGATTTTCCAAATTTGTCTATATGTTTGCGATATGTATAATTGAAATTTCCTCACGCAATTCTAATACGATTTTATCTTTTGAAGAAAATTATAAGGAAGCTAGCCGGAAGCTGAAGATCCTAAATAGCAAGGTCACTGCGTTCACCAGCGATGATGAAATGACAGCGGAACAGAGAACTTCTATGGCGATAAAGAAATTCCAAAAAGAAAATGTTGAACCGGAGGAGACGCAAGTAGATTGGAATGTGCCTGCGATTCCTATCGGTGAGCTTGTAAATAATGTACCTACGAAAACATTTCTATTGTTTTTCTTTATGAAAATGTTTGTTTAATTCATTGCTTTCAAATATTTTTTTTCTTTTCTACACAGAGCATCGACAGGGAAAGTCTCAGAGTTTGTCATCGCAGCACAATGGCGGTTCAGGTAAAACTTTATTATCCGCTGTGCATTTATTATCCATTGTGTATTTATGAACGTGCACACTAACTTTCATTATCTTTGTACATTTTTATCTAGAAGGGTAATTCTAGCAATAGATGCTAATTATTTCAATACTTTATTATTATTGGACTATTTCTATTAACACAGGACTGTCGTCAGGGAAGGAACCAGATACGGAATTGGAAGGCCCAGTCCTTGATAACTCCTTGATGAATGTCATTGTTTCGGACTGTCCACCACTCGAATATGAAAAACTGATGAGTGGTGTGTATACAACTTTTAATTCTGAGAAAAATATTATAATATGTTTTTTTTTTACATGGAAAATATTTTATTTAAATCATGCAAATATTTCAGATATCACTGACGAAATCAAAAGGACAATGAAGGCGTGTCTCTTGCCCCTCGAAAAACATATCATGGAATTATCGAGGGAGATTGGCTGCTTGAGAGTCGACGTCAATTCGTTGAAATCGAACTACGTTCAGCAGCCTGAGATGTCAAGCCGTCAAGATCACGGATTCACTCTTCCGCTCAAAGAGGATGCAGAATTCGAAGAGTTTGACAATATTCTGACAAACGATGAGGATCGCAATGAAAAAATTGTAAGAATTATATCCATTACTTAATTCTTTGATTATATCAATTCGAAACTTGATTTTTTTTCCAGAAATGCTTTATATGGCAACATGTCGACCCATCGGGACCCCTTGTCGAATCCTTGCGGCGAGTCTTGAGAATATTTCTTACCCGCGAAGTGATTGAAAAATACACAGCCGTCAAAAGGATTCCGGGGAAGAAAGTTTTTGCGCAAACACATTTCTTCGAAGAATTGCAGTGTGTGTAAATTTTTGAAATTTATGTCCATATATGCTTACGCTAATGGGCATAATGAATTATTGACCTTTTCTTTTTTGTTTTTAATTTAGCCGTCCTCATAAGAAAATATGAGTCGAATAATCATCCCATTTATCGAAAAGACATTGAAAAAATTCTGGGAAGAATTTTCAATGCTGCAAAGGACTGGGACGGTGCACGTCAAGCGAGGACGAAGACAGCGAAGGATGGAACCGACATTGTTTAATTTATTCTTAATGGCAGAAATTGCAATAACTGATTAATATATTACATAATTTGAAATGAACGATTTATATTTCTATATATATATATATATATAGCATAAATATATATCATATGTAAAAAAAAATAAAAGTGAATTTCCTATTTTTGTCGACATACATGCGGCTGAGTTATTTTCACACCCTAAGGGCCTTTGCACACGGCGTATTATCTAAGCACCGACGACGCGATACAAACGCGGTACACCCTTTTTGGACTGAGAAACGGATGTGGATCAAGTGTGTATCACGTTTGTATCGCGTCGTCTGCGCGTGTAAAATCTCTGCGATAAAAACATAATTATTGTTATATTGCAATGATGCAACTTCAACGGAATAAATAAATTGATTGACATTGTTTAGAATTATTAAAATTCTTCAGAATAGAATTAGGCTGATAAAGATAGAGAAAGAAAAAAAGAAAGTTTACACAAGTGTTAGGATAGCCAAATAGGTAGCGCGCTCAGCTCTAGAATAAGAAGACATGGTTCAATCCCGAAGGTAGGTAAAATATTTGACGAGACAGGATGCGTTTTAATAAAATTATCATATAGGCAGGAACATAAATAAGGTATATGAAAACAAAAATACTGGTATAATTTTTTTATTTATAATATTTCTAGTCGGGATCTTGCGATTTTTTATTTTCATTTCAGGCATATATACGGCAGCCGGATCAGGGCCGTAACCGGCATCCTGATCGGGGGCTGATAAGGTATCCTGATCAAGGCCGTAACCGACATCCGTATCAGGGCCTGATAAGGTATACCAATCAGGTCCGTAACCGGCATCCGCATCAGATCCGGATGCAAAAAGCGTTTCACGCCTGGCAAAGCCCTGATACGGCGGCCTGTAAAGTGCCGTGGTACGGAATACGGCATGCCGGTTATGGCCCTAGTCTGCCCCGTAGCTAAATTTCTAGTCGGGGTATAATGTTTAGATTATTGAAATATAGAACTGAAAAAGTGACCAACATTACTTAGAAGGTACATAGAATCGAATTATTATCGATGAAAACCGCCTGTGAATCAAATTATTCAAGAAAATAGGAAATATTTTACACCTACTATTTTCACCAGTTGTGGCCATCAAATGTACTGCTTTTCGACAGCTGAAGTGCCAGTTGTGGCCACTGGGCACAGAAGCAGGAAGTAATTAGGTTAAAAACGATAGATAGGAGTATTAACAATTAATACAAGTAGTTTCGAGTAGCAACGGTTGTTTATTACAACGAATAAATATAAAATTGTTTAAATCTTAACAAGGTTTTTGATATAAAAGTCTTAAAGCTAGGTAACTTGAATTCCGGTCGGTTTAAATATTTAGCGAAGTACGCAACTCGAGGGGTTAATCACTTTTGAAATTTGGTTTACACTTATCTTTTGAAATCTTTTGCAATCTTCAAAATCTTCGGATTTCTTTTTAAATCTGTTGCAATCATCTAAAATCTTTTGAAATATTTTCATCTTGTAATCTGGTGTAGACCAAATTGATGTGGTCAACCCCTCGAAGTAACTTGACAGTGTTCGATATTTAATTTCTGGGGATAACATGTTGAGTACAAAAAAAAAGTAGTGGTCGTTTTAAGCTTCACGTTTCTAGCTGCCATTATTGTTGTTATTATTGTTCGTATCTTCCGTTGTTTTTTTCTCTTTTGAACTGGTTTTTTGGCGTTTTTCTTTTGCTTTTCTTCCAACTTTTGCGCTTTAATTTTTTTATTTGCTTCAATTCTGGCAATTCTCTCCGTTCTTTTTACCTCTTTTTCCTGCTCTTTCATTTGTTTTTCGTTTTCTTTAGCTGCCATAATTTCTACCCACTTATCCGACGTTATTACAGAAGGTAAATGGTCAGCAGCTACTTTACGGTGACGTTTATTATTGACTTGTTTTTTCGGCCATACAAGTATTTCACCTAACACATCTGCGACTGAATTTTTTAGAACAACGATTGAGTTTGCTGAAGATTCCCGTTTTTCTGTTGATCCTGACTCGTTAGAACAGAAATTGAGACTTTCATCTACCTGCACACTCTCTTCGAAAAAATGTTGACCGAGAGGAATATCAGTTGCCAAAAATTCATCAGTATTCTCCGTAGAACCTTTAGGATTGTCATAAATAAGACCCAAGGTCAAATCTGGATCAGCAATACTCTCATCTTCAATATTTTCACCGGGAATAACTACACAGTGTATAATTGAAGTATGGGTATCTCTTATGACTGCGGGCTCCAGGGACTTCGAAGATTGATCACCTAGGTATTAGCAATCAAGAAAAATTATCAATAATTTGACATTACAAATACGTTGTCAAATGAGATAAGCTGAACAGTGTAATCCGTTGGCACATATATGTCATCATTTCTAATGGTTCGTTTTTTTGAAACCAGAATCTCATATGATACGTGTTCAGCGTGAACCTCTGTTCTGCGCCACTAAATCACATTTTCATATATATTCGGAAATTCATATTGTACTTACAACTGATTGGCGGTGGAATCATCTCGAAATCAGGGAAGTCGAGTTCAAGAATCTCATCTGAAAAACTCGCCACAGGTTGAGACATGATGGACGTTCGCAGCTCCATTTTATTTTTTTCACACGTGCCAGACGATGCATCCTTTTCTCGTGCTGATTCGTCCTCAACGGCGCTGCTCCAGACATCGTAAAGGGCTGCGTACCTGTCGTCGTGCTCCCATTCTACTTTGGCAGTTTTGACATTCTTGAAATGCAGCAATACTTCTGGTGGAATCTTCTTCTCGATGTATTCACGGTGATTGACATTAGAAGATTGACGCACTTCGCTACCTCTTCCCTCCGAATGTGGAACTTCATCGCGCTGCTTGTTTTCCTGAATGCATTTTGAGTAGTCGACCGCATTCGCATCAAAAGGGTACAAGCCGCACCTTCGAAACCCGATCTTTATAGTCTCGGTGAAGTTTTCCGTGTGGATGAGCGCCGATAGTAATGCTGGTACTTGATGTTTTTGGACATCACTGCCTTCATTTTTGACGCGCCAATTGCGAACCAATGTTTTCCACTTCTTTTTTAGGGGAAAAAATACAGCAACATCGAGAGGCTGGAGAATGTGTGTTGCATGCGATGGGAAACAACATATTTCTATTTGTTTTTCTCTGCAGAATGAGCTCAGGTCTATCGACAGGTGAGAAACATGACCATCCAAGAACACGACGATGGGCATTGGAATATCGGACTTTTCGAGAAATGGGTGGAAGACATTGGTGAAATACTCATAAAACGCTTCGCTTGTCATCCATCCGCTGTCTGTCTTCCCGATTCCCCATTGCTTTGGAGCAGACTCTACGCAGACCCTCGGCAGACGTCCGTACTTGTACACGGTCAATGGAGGGGCAAACTCTCCGGCAGCGTTAACCGTGAAAAGAGTCGTTACGTTTTCTTTATCGTTGCTAGCTACATCATACACTGATTTGCCTTTTTCAGCCAAAACGAGACCTCCACTTGGTGAAAGATAAACGGCCGTTTCATCCATATTGAAGATTCTTCGTGGGTCCTGAAAGATTTCAATTTTTCCTTCGAGTTGCGTAGCGATATCTGCAAACCACAATCGGATGCGATGCGCAGTGAGAATAGCTCTAGCTTTGCTCAAATGCTCGGATTTTTTATGAGCTACTCGTGGGTGGCGACGCAAAAACCCCTCAAACCATTTCCGTCCCGGAAGATTGTTTTTAAATACATTCGGCAATTTTTCTGCTTCGACAAGCTGTTTAACTGAGTAGATCAGACGATCTTTGTTGATAGAAAATCCCATGCGGCATGTTTCTAGCAGCCAGTTTTCTAATTTTTCTTCGGTAGCACGACCAAGTATACATTCCGGCCCACATCTACCGGACGTCTCAGGCGCTTTTCCTTTGATCTTATTCCGCAAAGTTGTACGAGGGATTTTGTACTGTTGACTAGCTTTGAGAATTGACATTCCATTGCGAATCATAGCCAAAGCTTCCTTGACATCATTTTCCGTGTAATTTGAAAAAAATTTCCGCTTCAATGCTTTTTTTTTTCGTTCTTAGTTGTGTTTTTAGATTTCTTGTTTACTCGGCCCATTATCTGCAAATTAAAACAGTTAAAAATATACGTAAGTTTTAGCGAAGCACAAGAAGGCCTGATTTCATCGCACTCATTGAATTTGGTCTGCAGTCGCAACAGATGGCCACAAATGGTCTCAGCATGCTCCATTTGTGGCCATGTGATGGCCAAAAATAGTGCACTCACGCTTTGAATGCACTAGTCTTGGCCAGCACATTTATTTCGGGTATTTTAGGTTATGTTTCGGATTTGATGACCCCAACCCCGAAACTAATATATATTGGATCAAATAAAAGTGTATGATGTATGATAATGACTCAGGTTACAAGAAATTATACTTTACTTACCACAGGATCCTTAGCACCTTCGTTAAGAAGTCGGACAAGCGGCTCAGTATCAACGCATTTCTATTCACAGGCTTGAGAAGAAAAAGTACACAATCTAAAAAACAATCGAAGGGGGTCTTGAAACAGTTTCTGTATCGAAATATAACAATCGATACAGTAAAAACAACCTCAAAACCTTATGAAAGTCGAAAGAAACGCGAAGTGGCCAGAAATGGTACAGTGGCCAAAACTGGTACGCCTACCCTGTATGACGTCTTTTTCATCATCTCTGTCCACATCAATATTTTATTCTTCTTTTTTTTACGGTTACTCTTTTCCCATTGTGGTAACGCTACGTAGTTTGGAACGCCTGCGATTCTGGCGGACTGGAATCGAGCCGGAAAACCAACGCTTATTTGTGATGTGCCAAAGGAAGGGCAGAGAAAAATAGTTGCAAATCACGATATAATCCCGTGCAGAAATTTTGACCGGGATACTATGTCCGATCAAATCCCGATCAGGGTTTGTCATGGATTCCCCAAAACCGGTATCCCGGTTAGAATCCAACTTGCATCAGTATCGGCATATGTACGACGACGATGGCATCATTTTGAAAATTTTGGCGTTACGTGTATTTTCTGTATTACTATGGAATTCCTATCTATAGATAGGAATTTCTGTCTATAGATTCATATGTATAAAATTCCTATCTATAGATAGGAATTACATAGTAATACCGAAAATACACGCGATGCCAAAATTTTCAAAATTATGCCATCGTCGTCGTACATATTCCGATACTGATGCAAGTTGGATTCTAACCGGGATACCGGTTTTGGGGAATAAGTCTCTGTTTATACCCACCGACATGTCGGTAGGTATAAACATGTATTTAAGACAAATTAAAATCAAATTCACAATGATTAGATTAAAATTTACACCACCCGTGAGTTCTTACGTATTTCGAGAGAAAACATTTCGTCGAGGCAAAGAAATTTTTGCAAAAAAGTTGTGAGTTTCAAATATTACATTATAAATATGAAAAACTCACAAAATGAGTTGTGAATTTCCTCAAGTTGAAGAAAATAAAAATCGAATTCACGACAGTTAAATTAAAATTTTCACCACAAGTGTAAACGTATTTTGAGAGAAAACATTGTGTTGAGGCAAAGAAATGTTCGCACAAAAAGTTATGTGCAAAAATTTCTTTGCCTCGAGGCAATGTTTTCTCTCAAAATACGTACGAACTCACCTTTGGCGCCAATTTTAATCTAATCATTTTGAATTTGATTTTAATTTGCCTTAAATACGAAAAAATTCACAAATAATTTTGTGAATTTTTTTGTATTTATAATTTCTTGTCAATACATTTGCATTCACAGATTTTGATGTGAATTTTTTTTAATTCACACCAAAATCTCGCGATTAGTGCGATCTGCCATTTGAATCTTTGGACAACATTTTTTTATTGATAGTTTAATGCACCAAAACTTCATAAATGTTATTTATTTTTATAATAAATTTAACATGTCATAATTCCATTTTTGACATTTTATTTCAGCCTGTGTTCACCCGTGATCCTTCCCAGATTCCTCAATGATTCCATGGGGAATCTATTTAGAGTCATTAATCCCTAATGGAATCCAGTTTACGGATCTTACATTTAGTCTTCGAATCTGATCCGATATCGGACTAGATCCCAACTGGAAGCCCGGGATACAAGTCAGAATCCAGCTGTATCCCTGCCAAAATTTCTGCACGGGATGCTCCACGCTTGACCTCGTTTATTTTACGTAATACATCAAACACTCGACTTCCTCAGAGTTCATTCGAGTGGTGTGTTGGAAGGGGGGATGCAGGCTCGAAACGTTGATCGCTTTACTCAGGCCAGCCAATCTGTGTAACATTTATACGAATTCTCAGCGGACATCGATATATTTTTTCTCCGTTGCCTTTCTGATAATATTAATACAGTACGAAGTGAGAAAACGTAGAGCACGCGGGGGATAATGCAATTTGCCTGTGAATAGCCTGGAGGCAATAGTGCTTTTGCTCCGTCTATCTCTTGCTCTTTTGCTACATACATAATCTCTTCGTAGTGAGCTCGGTAATGCTACTGGCAATCACTAAATTCCAATTAAGCGTTCGGTCAGGCCTTTTCTGATGTTGGATGCTGCGTGAAAGAGAGACAAGAAGAGAGAATATAACCACGCGCGCGAGCCACAGATTCTAATTCATTGGTACATAGGATGATCGCGGTGCGGTTCTTTAAACTTGATACCTGCATAGAGTAAGAGACGATGGGGATATAACCGCTGCTGTAATGTAACATCCGACATTCGCCAATCCACCACCGTGCTTTAAGCGTTACCCATCGCGGTTTAAGCTTTCCCTTTCTCTCTCTCTCCTCTTTTCTGAACGGGCCGTAGATCGTGGTACGAAACAGCAGCCGAGAATTTCCTATCGTACTCACGGCGCCTTGATTGAACATCTCTCTACATATATTGCCTATAGATCTCGAACAAGCAACGCGAAATGATGATCGGTAAAAGGCTGGATCTATGATTTTCTTCTGCAGTAACCTGGAAGAAAACCATGTCGGGGATTATCGCAGCAAAGTCCCTTTGAACCTGTAACAGCTTCGATCTATTAATAAATCTGCGCTAAAGATCCTCGGGCTTTGCAATCGGTGTGGATCGCTCTATCCGGAGATCAACTGCCTGCACTGAACAATAAAAGGAGGCGTAAGGTTAAACCTGCACATTATTCTTGTAATTTTTACCTACACTTACAAATCCTCTTCCATCAGCTTTCTCAATGTTAGCTTCCATTCTCTCTCTCTCTCTCTCTCTCTCTCTCTCTCTCTCTCTCTCTCTCGCACGCTCTTTCTCGAGAAAGGACGATTACACGAATATTGCAAAAAAATCTCCCCAATCCGAGCTTTTCAGCTATGATGGTGCATCAAGTATTATTTTATAACTGCCAACCTGCGTACCAACATCGTAAAAGTGTATAAAAGCTAAGAGAAAGTTTACGTGCTTTCCGGTATCAGACAATTCAACTCTCGATCCAAAAAGTATATCAATCCAAGAAGATAAGAGCAATCGTAGTAACTGGTAATATTGATAGTTCATTGCCAGCCCCCTTTATTGCACCGATTCAATATCTGTTGTCATCTTCCATACCGTATGCATACATACGTATATGTTCACGAAGCACAATAGTTACACAGTACAACGCGAGGTATTACCCTTATCCTGATTCTGAAAGCCGCGAGGAACCTTGAGAAAGCTTTGAGGAGAGAACCGCGAATTGCCGCGTTGTTATTGCCAGTGGTGGTGGTGGTGGTGGTGGTGGTGGTGGTGGTGGTGGTGGTGGTGATGGTGGTTCATCCGCAAGGCCCATCAGAGAGCGCACACGCGGCAGAGCGAAGGGCTTAGGCTAGTTTCCGAGTCTCATCTCACTCTCACGTGGGGCGGCGGTAATGAACCAACGTGACTTGCGGTTTTGCGAGCCGGGCTTCGTGTTCTTGCCTTTATTGAAAGCAGCGTCGCTCATTCGCCTTCGCGCGGCTCTCGACTCGCAGTCTCCGCTTCGCGTTTTGGCGGCTCGCTCGCTTCTTCGCGTCTGTTACATACGTTCCCCTCGCGTTTTCCAGCTTCTCATCGCTACCCCCGGGTTCGTCTGCCCGCCCCCATCATCTCACCTCCCACAGAACGAATGTACGGATGGAAACCATATACATCTGCATGGATAACCGTATATACATATACATCTACGTATAATAGGCGCACACACACACACACACGCGCGCGCGCGCGCGCGCGCGTGTGCGTGGACATGTACGCCATGTATACAGAGCCTGGTGGGACGAAACAGTCGGGCCCGAAAATTGCTAGGGACCGTACGATTGAAATTATAAATTGCTAAATACTCACGACTATATACACGTTCTTCTCCTGAAAATAAAAGAAACGGGCGATTCGTAACGCCGCATCGTAGTACACCGTAACATTCGTGGCGTTATAGTTTTGATTGTTTGTGGCCTCGCGCGTATTCAAGCGTAACGAAATATCGCGCGGGTTTTTTTTTTTATTATCGTTCGATGATAAATTGATCGATCGATAAATTTAGCGTTTCCATGGAAGATCCTCGACCGGCGCTTTTGAAACTATGACTGGATAATTGACTTTTTTTGCCCGGCTCTACCTCAAAGAGATCCTTCGGAGAGGAAAAAACACGAGACTCTAAGGCTATTCAACCGAATCTCTATTTTAGCTCATTATGCATAGACGTTAGTCGTGGGTCTAAGCGTACGGTGTAGGTTGCGTTTCGGGAAAGGTGGCGATGCGGAGGAGTGAACGAGGGAGAGAGAGAGAGAGTGAGAGATGAGGAAGAGAAGAAGCAAACGCTCCACTGATTCGGAAGGATTCGAGGCAGCACACGCACGGTGGACCGAGAGGGAGAACTCTCGAAGTGGCCCCCGGTCCGGACTCGCCGAATCTCAATCAAAAAGTCAGTAAGAATATTTTATGGTCGCCGGAGGCTTTCGAACGACCGGGAAAGCGCGTGCCCCCGTACTACGATCGCGCGCGCGCCCTTGGTCGCCTTTAATTATCGATATAAATAATATTAACACTCGTACCAGCAGAACGGCGCGGTGCGCCGTATGATGTTATTTACGGACCCACTTAACTTCTGACATTCGTCGATTTCGCGACTAACCGGAATCTTTGAAAAAAGACGGAAATAATATTGAAAAAGAAGTGAAGAAAAACAAAAACTTTGTGCACACATCCCAAAAGGAGTACCAAGGCTGATCGGCCACTCGCTCGAATGGCATACCTCACTCTCTCCGTTTCTCCGGTAGTTTGGCGATTTGTATCAATAAAACGGATCGGACAAAAACCCCGTTTTGCTCCATTCGACGAATTGGACAACGTTACCGTTCGATCTTCCGATTGCCGGTTGGAGCAATAAGAAAAACTTGGATTGTTGATAGTTACGTATTCATATATACGAATTTGACGGATCCGGTGGTATCGAGGCAACGAAGCACGTCAAAATTAATCAATTTGATATACACGAGAGATTAGAGAGGAAGCAACACACCGTCATTGTCGGATATACCGACATCACACCTCTTCATCGAAAGTAATAGAGTGGCCCCGCGCGCATATACGTTGTTTCCGTGCGAAGAAAAAGACAGAACGCGTATTACTTAACGTGCTCGAAGATGTGGGCTACACCTTTTCGTTGATTCACATATGCATATGTATAAGTGTGCTACGCTCTACAGGAGTAAATAAAAGAGCCGTCATCGTCTAATACTCAAGCCAACGGCGTTCAACTGAGCAAAAAATGTCCCGTATACATGCACAGGCAGATCGGTGATTCACTCTCAACCCACATTCATAATCGAATGTACGAATATCTCTCATCTTGCCGTTCGCATATCTCTTCCGCATTCTTCATGGTGGTCAGCGCTATCTTGATGTCCGACCGACGAACTCGAAGCAGCATGCAAATGTCGCGTTTGAGGATCCCCGTTATTTGGCGAGGACATGCCAATTCCTTGAGATCTCACAAACCCGGAATAAGGGCTGTTCTTGATGGATGACCGCGGGGGCTCTATCGTCGCGTCTCGTCGCCACGGCACAACGTGTGAGGTCTATTAATGGGCCATTCAGTCCCACGATGAGTCTCGTCTCTCATTCTCAATCAGAGAAAGACAGGGACGAAGACAGCGCGTTCGTGGATGACAAAGAGTGAAGAGAAGGAGAGAAAAAGTGGGGAACAGTTATACCGAAGATGTGGCCGGTCCTCCATTTGCTTGTTTGCTCCTCGTCGTCGTATAATATATGTACGTCAAATTGATTTTCCGGCGCCCCGCGGTGGTACCGAAACGATTGTAGAATTTATCTCTCGCCCTCTCGTGCCCTTTCCTTGTATGCCTTGGGCCTCTTTCTCGACTTACACACTCCGACGAGGACCAAAATTCCACGCTCGATAAATGATTGACGTGCCAAGCATTCGTTGAATATTCTTGGTCGCCATGCAGTCGGGTATTGGTATCCTAACGGTCGATGATGCAAGATGTTTAATGGAGAGAAATAGCCCGCTGCAGCTTGGGCTAATCTGTCTCACGAGAGAGCTTGGGACCCTCCGAAACACAAGTGAAAGGGCAAAAAATTAATAAAGTCGACGGTCGCAGACTCCAGTTAGAATTGGCGGAAAGAAGTGTATAGGAAGAAAACGGAAAGGGCGGGCTTGATGTCAGGTAGTTCTGTCGCCTCGGCGGAAACGTTCTCGGTTCAGGATGTCCGTCAAATATGATGTATGCTTATTGAATTTGTAAGGAGTGGAAGAGAGGGAGGGGAAGAAAGAGAGAGAGAGAGAGAGAGAGAGAGAGAGAGAGAGAGAGAGAGAAAGAGAGGGAGGGAGAGAGAGAGAGAGAGAACGGGAGTGATAAAATAAGATTCAGGGTGAGAATTCTGTGTGAAACATCTTCGAGGAAACAAGTCTCCACAAGTGTGCATGGGAAGAGGCGCGATGATTGGTAGAATGTGTATCGCGTTGGCTCTGCAGTGTATCTTCTTTGCTTTCTTTCTCTCGTCTCTTCGTTCGTTGCCGGCGTAGAGTCGTGATGGTAAAGCGTGCATAATTAGGAGGAATTCAACGGGGATTGGCCTCGTATGGATCCCATCCAGTCATCCCGCACGGTACCAGGAGCCGCCGTTAGCCACCACCACCATCGTACCCTCGCTTCTGCACTCCACCATTGCCTCGTCCTTCTTTATCGCACTGATGTTCCTTGGGCTCGCTGCTCCGAGCCCCCAGTCGCACAACTTGGCCGCAGCACACCCGTCGCTGCTCTTCTTTGTCGAGTAACTAATTTATTTAATCATTTTACCGACCCCCGGCTGAAGAGCCTGGTACAGTTGTGGTCATGCGCAAAGTTTTTCTTCTTCTTTTCTTGTTTCCGCTTCCAGCCAAAAAGAGAAGCGCCTTCGTCTCCTTCTTTGACTCTTTGTTTCGCCATCTACGGAGGTGAGACAAATTCCGCTGGTACGAACGACGCGCGTACTCTTTCGAAGATCACGCGAAGACCCCGGGTTATTACCTTTTTCCTGCACCTCCGTGTCTATTCCCCGTGACTGTGGAAGCGTTCCTGTGTCACTCATGAACCGCATATAAATGTGTCAACACGGAGAAGACGAAGATGAGACGAAATGGTGAAGGGAAGCGAGCGAAGGAGCGCGCGCGCCACCGGCGAGCTGAGAAAAACTTTGGGAACCAACTCGGGAGGCTCTCCCCCACCCTTCGAAAACATGACCTCCCGGTGCTGTCGTTGATGGCTGCCATGCAGTAGCATGCAGAGAGGCTCGGGGGGCCCTGAGTGCCAGTGGGCCAACTCATACATATATATATATATATATGTGTGTGTGTGTGTGTGTACACCGTGTGCGTGCCGCTCCTGCTGAGGAGTGAGACAACCGTCGCTGTGCGAGCTCGATAATCGCGCGCGCGCGAGTTCTTGGTTTTGTCGGTGTCGCGGGTGAGCTCTCCTCGACCGTCCTCGAGGTGGATCTCTCGCTCTCTCTCAGCCTCTCTTCTCAGCCCTCCGGGCTGCCCCGCTTCTTTCGAGGGAGTAGGTACATCGAAACGGAATCCGGTTCGTCGAACAAAACCAAGGGTCCCCGTTGACAAATTGAGTCGGGTTCCGGGTACGCATTCGCGCGTACACCACGCGCTCAACCCTTTCCCCTCTTCAACCATTCTCCCCGTCGTATTCGTATTATCCGTCTCTTCTCTCTTACCCCACTGGCGCTCTGATTCCGCTCCTGACAAAAGGGTGTTCATGATCCGCCCGAATTAGGGAAACATAGTACAAGGATTCTTGCTTTGTTTAGGGACCACGTTTCTTGGCACATTGACCTCGAAATAATTGGAGTCTCGGCCGAAGTAAGCTGATTTTCACTGCGTATTAAGATTCTCTTCCGTCGCGGTGATATTGCCTTTTCCTCGCGTAACCTTCTGTAATATCCTTATAGTTTAAGGAGGTCGGGGTAGTGAAGTTGAGTCAAATGACGGTGTATGCATTTTCTTTTTCGATGAACCTCAATATAATGCGTACGAGGGATAGATTTATCCTGCAGATGCTAAATTTGGTTAAACTTCTGGAAACGGAAATCGAATTTCGATCTGAAATTTAGCATACACCTTCCTTTTGATATTTTGAGCCATCCTCTAAAAGGATTTTTGGCGACCCGCCACAGTTTTCGAGATATCGATTTCGGAAAGTTATTTTTTACCGCGCTCCTCCTATTTCTATAGCTGACGGACCCAACTCTGACTATACCTATATAATATGTTATCGCGCTCTCCGCTTTGTGTGGATCTTCGTAAAGGTTGGGCGGTCCATCTCCATCGCTGCAGCGGCCGGTTACCAATCATTACAAGGAAGTACCATGTAAAATCAGAAGAAAAAAAAACATTTTTTGAACCATACTAAATCCCAAAAATTAAAAACCGGCTAAAAAACAAAAAAATCAGAAACTAGAGAAGCAAAAAAATATTTAAAAACCCGAACCGATTTAAAGTTGATAAATGAACCCTAAAAATCTATTATACCTGCAAAAAAAGGAACTGTAGAAAAACAAAATAAGAATCTACAATGGTCTGTGTCTATCTGAATATTCCTCGACATCCGAAGTGACGCGGGCCCAAACTGGTGTTCCACGGACCCCACCCCATTCGCCCTAAACGGAGAGCGCGGTAACATATTATATATAGGTATAGCCAGAGCTGAGCCCATCAGCTATACATACAGGAGCGCGATGAAAAAAATCATTTTCAATAATCGATATCTCGGAAACTATAGCGCGTCGCCAAAAATTCTTTTAGGGGATATCTTAAAATATTAAAAGGTAGTTGTGTACCAAATTTCAGATCGTAGTTCGGTTTCCGCCGTTCAGAACTTTACCCTTTCATTATTACCATTAATTAACGAAGTGTTACTGAAATACAGCAACAGCACGGACATTGAGGTTGGCAGCAATGCTCTTCATTTGCTAGTCAAGATTCATAATCTTCACCAAACCTTGATGATTCAATATTGAATATATATGGTTTACGATGGACAAGATGGTTTTTTTTCTAAATGTTTGCAAAGGTTTAGTTTGCGTTAATCAGTTGTTAGAAATCGTTTATCTTGGTGCTAAAAGGCCAAAAAAAATTACATCACCCGTAGCCTGAACGTCTTGCACATCTAACCCCCCCCACAAAATTGCATACATTAAACAATTTTTATCCCTGGTATTTTGTGGTGAAAAAAATTCACAAAGTTCCTAAAGACTCAGTATAGCCTAGACAATAGCATATATTTTTTTTCTTCAAATCTTGGATTGTGACTAATGCTCTAACCTTCTCAAACTAAAAAGTTTGTTTGGGTTGAAATTCGAAAAACCAACGGTCGTGGAAGTGAAAAACTTTTTTTTACCTTTTTAAAAGTACTTATAAAGGTACCGACGATATAGTATAAGATAAGCAATGTCTTTATTCGTCGACAATTTTATGTGAAACAACTGTGTAAGCGAAATAAAACATTGCAAAAATATCGCGAAATAATTATTTGATAGCCTGGAATATGCATAATTGTTATAGCGTTTCATTGTCGTATGTGAGATACGAGTTTTAAAGAGCGATCGCTGCACGAACCATTAATGAGTTAAGAGCTCTGCATAAGCTTGAAATATCAAAATATGATTTTTTATTGCATCGTTTTACAGCCTCGGGTTTCAACTGTAATTTGGTACAAGGCTCGGGGAAAATTCCAAAAATTGATCGAGTTATGACGACTTTTGTGAAGACTCAGATCGCCCGCGGCGCTACAACAAATTGCCCCGTTGAGATTTATATTTCTTTCCTTTCCATTTTTTTCGATGAGGTTGACGTTTGCATCATCGGAATGCAATAAAACGTAATATTTCTGAATTCTTTTATTTTATTTTGGCATATTTCGCCTTCAAAATTTCTGCAGTAGCCTTTTAAGATACTTATTTAGCAATCTACTATAAACATTTTTTTAAAAAGATCTTGTTTAATATCAAAAATAAGAAAATTTTAATGGAAAAAGAACGTTAGTTGCGTTCCAACGATGTAAACTCCAACGCCATATTTTTCGAAACCATGTTTCATAAAATGGTATAAGTCGTATCTCAAAATCCATCCGTCCATTACACTTCAAATTCGGAGAGAGCATAATTTATATGATCTTCTATCGTATGACCGGATAAGTTTTCTATACGTTTGACGATTTTTTGATAACAAAGATTCAAAGTTGTTTTTTTTATTGTCGTAAACCGAGCATTTTTTTCTACTGCCTGTCATTTTCGTAATTTCGATGATTCCGAAAAACCATACGGTCATACGAAAGTTTTATTATGATACCAACAGTAGGAGTACGCAGGCGATAAGAGTACCTACGCCGTTACGCTACTGACGAAACGGTTTGCTAATTGAAGCTAACTTCTGTTGTGTTTAAACGGCCTAACAGGGTAAGGGTTTCGGACCAAAAAATCCAAAGTGAAATAAAAGGGAGGGGGGGCTAGGTAAGTTTCAAGATTTGCTTGAAATTTCTTATTTATTTTTTACATTTTCCAAGCATTACAAGTACGAAACACAATTTGATTTCTTCAAAAGCAACTATTAACTTCGTACGCCGGTTTACTAAGGTTATTATTCAAAGTGAAAGTATTTTCGCATCTCATCAATAACTTGCAGTAACAGTCATGTTTGTTGAAAATTCGCAGGTGGTATAAGAGTACGCAGTGCTTAGGCGTGTAGGAGTACGCGCGTACTCTTATACGACTGTAGTTAGTTAATTTTTTTACAAAGTATACAAAAAGTATGTGTATATATATATATATATATATATATATATATATATATATATATATATATATATATATATATATATATGGTATATATTTTATATATATGGGACATTCCCCGCCGTTTCACCTAGCCCGTGACCCCGACCATTATTGGTTTTCCTGATTTTTTCGTTGTAAGATGAAAGGAATATCTACACCAATTTCTAAATTTTTATCTCTTCCCTTTTAGGAGTTATGATTTTCCAAAACTCCTGAAGTAATTGAGATATCGACAAATGTCGCGATATTATTTTATTTTCATTTTCAATCATACTTTCGTTAACAAATAATAAAAACTTATCAATTATCAATGCCAACGTTTTTTTTGCTTCTAAAGTGAAAACTATTCTTTTAAAAGATGATTGCCTTTGTTTATTTTTTTTCAAAAAATTCTCAAAAATAGAGTGACCCATTTTATGATTTTTCAGACTAGTCTCATTGTGGGCCCATTGTTTCCTTCTATTTTTTTTTCGAATTAATCATATTTTTTTCAAAGACTTATTATTTCAACCTCCAATAATGCTATTAATGATTTTATGATTTCGAATTCGGCTTCCTCAGGCCTGAAACGGTTTATTTTAAATTTGTGCCGAATTCAACGAAAAAAAAATATTTTGAAAAACAAATCATTCTTTCGGTCCTGTCATCCTGATACTGTTGCCAGGAAAAATATTGAAAATCGACCTTTTTGTTGGCTCCCAAGCGTATGCAGATCCCTCAGTTCCATCCCGTGCTATGGCACTAGGCCTTGGCCGAAAAAAAAGAGACAACCAAAAGATGTGCTCCGTTCCCTCCGGATGTGACACGGTCCCGCGTTACTGCAACGCATAAATTAATACGAGAGAGAGAGAGAGGGAAAGAGAGCCGATAACCGGGATTCCGTGGCAGAAAGACCAAGATCGACGACAGGGATCGCACTGGTCAGTGAGAAAGATTTTTCTCGTTCCTCTCTCGCCCCCATGGTCGGCTCGGACCACAGCGGTGGGCCGCTCGTTTGTTCGGGCGCTTAGAATTCTTCAGACTCGTGAGCCTCGCGTCAACATTAACAGTTCCACGGGTGGAACGTGAAGTTGGTGAAAACGTTGTCCGGTGTCCGGTGAATTTGATTAAACTATGAACTCTCGCAAAATATCAACCGGTTTGGCAGGTGACTCACAGGTATCGCGTAGCTCCGCGTCCGATGTTATCACGACGACAATATACTCTTCGACTTCAATATTTGTCGTCCAGGAGTAGAGTCAAAGAGGCTGAGAATAAAGCATCCCTCGTTCCTAGCTAATGCTTCTTGGAAACGTTGCGGGTTGAATCCCCGTAGACCTTCCTAATTTGAACTCTATTTGCATAAACTAATAGACCCGAAGAGATAGCAGTGTTCCACATAGGCAAACGAAGAAACGTTTTCGTCGAGTTAAGACTAAGAGAAAGAAGAAGAGAGAAACGGAAAAGTGTAAATACCACATATATCCCCGCGCGTAGGTATATGTACGGCTGCATGTATGACTGTGGTGTGTGTGTGTGTATAAATGGCATCTCAGCTTCCACGGTCGAGCGCGGTGTGTCCTATGCCTGCACTAATCGATTTGCCAGGCCGAAAGCGTGCCACCGTGCGACGTCTAATTGGTAATTAAGCTCGACTTTACGACGACGGCCTCTCTCAGCTTCTTTCTCTCTCTCTTTCGCGACCCAAACACTGGAGAGGGCTACCGTAGGCCGTGGTGCAGCTAAATCGTCCTGTGCAGGATATATGTGTGTGTGTGTGTGTGTGTGGCTATAGCTGCAACAACGGCCGGAGGACGAGAGCCAAATGGTATATGTATATTACGAGAAGGCTCTGGAAGAGAAGGAAGGTGCCAGACATGAGTCGCTCCCACGAGACTGAGTAACTACCGGATAATGCATCCGTTAAATCGCTTCACGGGGATAAATTACACTGGCGATCGGCGGGCTACGTAGTTGTGTTGCGCTCGCGCCTCCCGTTACTTTTTCCTCTCCCTTCCACCCTCTTTCTCCCTTTCTTTCGTTGTGTGAATCCGCTGGCTCGATGATTGTATATTTGCATGTACCAGTCCATTGTATTTAAGCCTAAGCTAGGGTTTAGGTCTCGAAGGAGAACCGGAAGGGAAATGAAATATCTCGCTTGGATGAATAATAACGTAAGGGTGTCGGAACGAGGTCGTCCTCGTATAACTTCCTCATCTCATGATCGTCGTGGAAGAGATATTCTAAGAAAGGCTCGCGATCACTTCGCGACCGTGGCACACGGAGAAGGAAGGACAGGGGGCGCGTGATATGAGAAAAGAAGGATTCAGGAACGAAGACTTCTGCCCGTCGTTTCGCTCAATTGTGGTTTCTTCAGCAGCACAGTCGTACGCGCGTATACGTTTACGTGCATGAACATGTGTGGACGTATGCAACGAAGTTGGCGGGGTATTCTCCAGAGTGATACACGCAGAGGAGGCTCGCGTGTAGGAAGAGGCAGGTTAAAATATATATATATATATATATATATATATATATATATATATATATATATATATATATATATATACACGCACACATGTATGCAGCAGTACAGAGTCGAGGGCTGCGGCCGCCTACTCGAGGCTCTCTAGGAGAAGAGAGACTCCCTCTATCTCTCTTTTTCCCTTGCGAGAGAACGAGCGGTATACGAGCTGATATATGGCGCGCATAAGAGATGTAGTCAGATCACGGTCCCCTTCATGACGCTGCTTCTACACCGACGAACAAGTTCTTTCCTACGATAAATCCTCGCGGAATGTAAAACCTCCGCGCTGCAACCGCGGCCGCAAGACCGACCAAGAGGAAGAGAAAAAGCGAGAGGGAGGAGGATCTCGCGAACGTTCAAAACTCCGTTTACTCGATCTTTTTCCTCCATCTTCTCTCCCTCGCTCGTTCATTTGTTTTTTAAAGCTTCCACCATCCCTTCTCCGCGTCGCCATTTTCTCAATCGCTCCATCCTTGTCGAGATGAAGCCTAGACCACAGAAAGCCACACATTCACATTTGCATTCAGCGTCGCACAGTTCCTTAGGTCGTTTTTTCTTTATCTTTCTTCTCAAAGATTATCCGTTACTCTCGCGGGTCTATTAAGACTCGAGAGAGCTTCAAAGTTTTGAGGCCTCCCGCCTCCCCCGGGATGTAATATACTCCCTCCTGTCGTACTTATACATACATACTTATCTGTGTGTACCTACGGTACTTTCATTTCCATTGGAGAATTCTTACGTTTGTACGTATCCATGCGAGTGTGTAAGGGCTATCTCCGAGAGGTGGACAACTGACTTTTCTCCTCTTTCTCCGCTGCCTTTCTCTGTCTCTTCGGCGATCACGACTTCTATCCGCATCAGCCTCGGCACACTCGCGAAGACTTCCGCTCGCGCTCTCATCGAGATGACCCCTCCTGATCGCCTTGCTTCTCCTCTCTCACTCCTGGGTATCATCGTATTCATAGGATTCTCTCAACTTCTCTCTGTGTGCATCTCTCTTTCTCTCTCTGACTCTGTCGCTGACGGCTCTCCCATTCCCTCGTTCATACCCAGGGGTTAATGTCATTCATGCACCAGCGACAACGTGTGCCAAGCAAGCCAGAACGAATCTTACCGCGGGAATAACTTTTATATTTATTTCAAGTTTGTATCCAAAGTGGATATAGGTATAGAGTGTGCGGAAGGTTTTGCATGATGTATTTTGGGCTTCGAGAGTAAGTACGAGCACTGAGAATGATATATAGATATATTCATGTATATATATATATATATATATATATATACCTGTATGTACGAGAGCGTTAACTCAGGTCTCCAGTGCACACCTCTCAGCAAAGAAAAGCAACGAACGCAGGCCGAGAAAAGGGAGAATCCGAGCGCATAAATACCTTCTTGGAGCCCCTGGCTTCGGCTACCGGCACATAAGTGCCGGTTTTCTTTTCTCTTTTTCCCTCTTTCTCTCTCTCTCTCTTTGGATTTTTCTTCCCTGTACACTGTTTGGTCCTCAGGACTTGGCGGCAGATAATGCGAAGAACGGTGGATACCGAGACCACTATAATGTGTACGTATATGCATGTGACGCGCGCGCCCACCGCGCCTAAGTATTATCCGAGGAACATCATTGAAGCATATCGTCCACTATTGTGACCGCCGCGGCTTCCTAGAATCGCCTCTATGCTTTACTTGAATTTATTGCAACTGTATGTCAACGAACTCGTCCTATTCCATTATCGCGTGCTCTTTTTGTTTTGCTTCGTCTACCGATGAGAAGTGGGCTCGATAGAATAAAAGACGCGTATGGTGGTTCGAACAACCATTTCCTTTTGCGCCCCGTATAGATTACGCAAGGAAGTCTTGTGGAACTGACAGGGTCTACGGCACACGCGAAAATAAGCCTCCATCAGTATGTAGGGTTTGTTTTTGCCACCAGCTATTCCACTAATGTCTCTGTACCGAGCGAATGAGAGCAGGGAAGGGACATCACCGTGAGCATCCTCTTTCTCTCTCTTCTCGTCCTTTTCGCTGAATACCCGTGCCCAGGTGGTGCACTTTTGATTTATGCATACGCATCGTACGCCCGCTCGCCCTGTCTCCTCTCTCTCTCTCTCTCTCTCTTTCTTTCTTTCGCTGGTTCCCTACCTCTTATGGCTCTACATATATATGTAGCCCTTCCTGGCTTCTGAGCGAGGAAATAATTGCGCACTCTCGAGGAGATTTTTGGGCCAAAGAACTCTCGAGAGTGAGAGAGCCGAGAGAGGAAGGCAGAAAAAAGAAAACGGGCGAGCGGAAGGGACAGAGGGAGAAAGAAAAGTCTTGGAACCCTCGGGGCTCTTGGCTACCGCCCTGATGGGTGTACTCTATAAGGGCCCAAGGATTCTCCTCCTCGTCTCGTTTCGTCATTCTTTCTCTCCTTTTCTTTTCTCTCTTCCCCTTCCTTCGTTTTTCTCTCGTGCATACTTACACATCGGCGAAGTTCAAGCGGAAACATATATATTGCAAAAACACGCAACGCGAAATCTTCGAGTGCTTATAATGTGTATATACGTATACACACCCTGATGTCGAAGTGGGGAACGAGCGCGGTGTACTCTTGCGAGACTGGCCCTTCCAAATATTTACGAATAACATATATATTCATTCTCGTGAATGGCTCTTCAAGACTCGTTTTCACCGGCTACCGAAAGTTTACGCTAGCTCTCGTAAGCAAACATTGTAATGCGGAGTGCGCATACTTGATCGCCTCTCGAAAATGCGTAATTGGTCGAGGAGATTTTTTTTTGCCGAATTTTCCCGCCCTCGCCCTCAGCTCCGGACCAAAAAGAGTGACGCGAAAACTTAAAGAGAAAGATATATATATACACTTTGCAAAAAAATTTAGGGAGCAAGAAAAAAATCCAAATTTTTGGGGGATTTTCAACAGGCTGTAACTCATACAAAGATGGTCGTACAGCAAAAAAAAAAGCAAATTGTAGCTCTAAGTGTCTAGTTTTCGGATCTGAGTTTGAACATTTTTTTTTGAAAATATTTTTCGAGTAATCATAAGAAAACCACCGAAAAAAAAATGATCGAAATTTTTTTGGTTTTTTTTTTAATCTACGGACGTGGAAATTCTTTTTTCGACTTAACCTCTATATGGACCGGATAGCTTGTTTATTCATCTTTAATTTGGTTTTTTAAAAATCTCGATACGAGCATTTCTCGCTGAGATATCGGTGTTTGAATGGAAAAAGATCATTTTGTCTTTGATTACCAATATCTCAGCAACCAATGATCGCACAGAAATTTTGACGTTGGTTTCAAAAACTTGAATAAATTCTCTACAAGGATTGGCAATTGAATTTTGAAAAAAAAATTTTTTTTCAATCATTACATGAATTTGAAAAAGCGACCAAAAAAGGGCTTTTTATGGTTTTTTGGAAAATCAAGCGCCCAATCAAAATTATTGAGGAAACCACTAATGTGAAGTGTGCTTTTTACTGTTCAATATACCCACAAAAACCCTACGAAATTTTAATTTAATCCAGCCAACCGTTTTTTTTTCCCACTTGATCGAATTTTTGAAAAAATTAAAGGAGCAAGAATTTCGCTCTGAAAATGTCATAATTTTTATCAAAAAAGTAAAAAACAAATTTTTTTCATTTTTCTCTCAATTCTGTATTAGTGACTTGGAAAATTTAAGAAAAAAAAAAAAATCGAAAATTTTTGAAAAAAAAAATTCCAAAATTAAAATTTTTTTTTTTTTAATTTTTTTTTCAATTGGCCCTAAATTAAAGAAATGTAGCGACTCACTTTCTCACCGATTTTCCTCTTCCGCACTTTAATTTTCCTAGTCACAAATTAATTGAATAAATTAAAAGTTGATACCCCCAAGGCAAGTCGAATATTCGTTCTACGAATATTGGGACAATAATTTTTTGTGCGAATTTAAACAGTGTCTAAAAAAAACAGTTTTTCTTAAAACTTCTCTTAAAAATTTTTTTTTTCAAAAATTTTGGAATTTTTTTTTCAAAAATCTTCGATTTTTTTTTTTTTTTCAAAAATTTTCCAAGTCACTAATACAGAATTGAGAGAAAAATGAAATTTTTTTTTTTTTTCATTTTTGATAAAAATTATGACATTTTCAGAGCGAAATTCTTGCTCCTTTAATTTTTTCAAAAATTCGATCAAGTGGGAAAAAAAAACGGTTGGCTGGATTAAATTGAAACTTCGTAGGGTTTTTGTGGGTATATTGAACAGTAAAAGGCACACTTAACATTAGTGGTTTCCGCAATATTTTTGATTGGGCGCTTGATTTTCCAAAAAACCACAATAAGCCCTTTTTTGGTCGCTTTTTCAAATTCATGTAATGATTGAAAAAAAAAATTTTTCTTTAAATTCAATTGCCAATCCTTGTAGAGAATTTATTCAAGTTTTTGAAACCAACCTCAAAATTTCTGTGCGATCATTGGTTGCTGAGATATTGGTAATCAAAGACAAAATGATCTTTTTCCATTCAAACACCGATATCTCAGCGAGAAATGCTCGTATCGAGATTTTTAAAAAACCAATTTAAAGCTGAATAAACAAGCTATCCGGTCCATATAGAGGTTAAGTCGAAAAAAAAATTTCCACGTCCGTAGATTTAAAAAAAAAACCAAAAAAATTTCGAACATTTTTTTTTCGGTGGTTTTCTTATGATTACTCGAAAAATATTTTCAAAAAAAAAATTTCAAACTCAGGTCCGAAAACTAGACACTTAGAGCTACAATTTCCTTTTTTTTTTTGCTGTACGACCATTTTTGTATGAGTTACAGCCTGTTGAAAATCCCCCAAAAATTTGGATTTTTTTCTTGCTCCCTAAATTTTTTTGCAAAGTGTATATAGAGAGAGAGAGAGAGAGAGAGAGAGAGAGAGAGAGAGAGAGAGAGAGAGAGAGAGAGAGAGAGAGAGAGAGAGAGAGAGAGAGAGAGAAAGAGAGAGAGAGAGAGAAAGAGAGAGAGAGTGTGAGCATTGGCATAGCCGGCAATTGGGGGGGGGGGGGCATTTTGGCCCGGATGAGTTTTGGTAAAATGCTCACTTAGTCAAAATTGAATACTTTCGATAATTTTTTTAAACGATTCAATCCGATATTTTTCGATTTTAATTATGCAGACATATTAAGAAATGTTTAAAGTGTATCCCTGATTTCTTTTCATAAAAAACCGAGCGACGAGTTGTTAATGGCTGGTGGATGAAGTACCATCCGCGTCAAATTGACCCAGTGTGTCGAAGTCGTGGCCAAATATAAGTGTCAACAGAGGGATAATGTTAATATCAAACTTTTGCAATAGCTTCAAAAATAACCAACTAGGTTTCCATCATTATTTAATCCAGTTACCAACCTTTCAACTTTACTTTGAATAGGTACTCGATCAAATAAGCCTTGGGTTTCCATTTCTGTAGTGCAAATCGGCCCAACACTTTTTTAGTTGGATTTTTTTAGCTATGTCATTCTCTATGTTTAGCAGAGGCATACGAGCGAATCGTTCCTGAAGCATTGTGCTTCTAAGCCACGTTTTTATCCGCCTCATTGCAGAAAAACTCCTCTTACAGCCGGCGCAGCTCACTGGGATTACTATTGCTGCTTGGACAACTTTAAATAGAGTGTCTCAAATTGATCTGACATTTTAATTTATTACTAAAACCTATTATTTATTTGTAAAGTACGAATATTTTTATTTCAATAAAAGGTACAAACATGGAGGTTATGTGTGGAACACAATAGCAGATAAATGGCCACCTCGTCCCAGTTTGCAAACGTTCACTCTTTTGACGAAATTTTCTATAACATTTTGCCATAATTGCGGACTAATTTCATTAATGGTGCGTCCAATTGCTTCCTTGAGCTCCAGAATGATCTCTGGACCATTAGCATAAACTTTTCCTTTAAAAAAACTCCAAAGAAAGAACCCCAATGGCGTCAAATCGCACGATCTTGGTGGCCAATTCTATGCGTTGCTCGATCGTGTAATTCTCCATGACTAAACCTCAATACTTCCAGATGCCATTTGTCAAAGATTAGTACTCTATATTCGCTACGAAAAAAATGGTGCGCAATTAAAAATGTCAGGTCATTTTGAGACACACTTGATAAGTTAGGGCGGTACGCCTTTTAAAAATGTTTACTTACATTTGCAGCATTACCTCATCATTTTTAAATGAAAATATGTTCAGCTTCTAAGGCTGACGTATCAATTGGTAAGATTTTTCTGTAAAATATTGATGAAATCCTCTCCGTTCTTTACATTCAGTTAAAAAAAGCACCAACTGCATGAGCTAACGCGGCGTTTTAGATTTATAACGATATTATCTATTACTTGGTAGTAAATGTTGATCATCCAGTATTTTTATGATTGTGTATCGGCCCGCAAATCTAATATATTGATTGTGCCCACAGTTGACTGAATTGTTAAATTTTAACTTCCATTCAATTTACGTAATAAAAAAGCCACACTTTATACAAGTTACGAAATTACGACGAAGAAAACCGTTCAAGTTTTGTTGAGTTATTTCTTTATGCTTGCTGTGATGGAACAAATAAAATTAATCCCTCATTTGAATTGAATTCTCTTGGATTGACTTTTTCTGGGACCGGAATTCTTCTGCCCCTCCTGGATACGCCATTGAGCGTCAGTTGAAACTCTTACACGTGACACACAAGGTTAATTACGAGCGAAAGCTGCACCGTACACCTCTCATGCCGAAAATCACATTGCTCCACAAATTATCTCTGTCCATGTGTTCAAAAAGTCCTTTTTTTCGTTCTTTTCGATACTCCCTTTTAATTGCTCCTTTATATATATAGATATGTGCGTGTGTGTGTATACACGTACGTTACGACGTCACCAGCTGCTGCAGGCTTTCATTGCACACACGTCAGTGCGAGCGATCGTAACGACGAGCAAAAGTTTCTCCTCCTCGATATGTGAGTTGCTTTGCGAAAAATCGAGAGCAAACACACTTTTCATCGTCCCTCAACGAGTACGTTACTTATCGCGTCAATTATTTTTCAACCTGGCTTTTACGCGCGTTTGTTAATTACAGGACTGACCTCGCGAAACATTTGTTATTCGTATATATGGCTATACCGTGTGAATAAATGCGTTTGACTTTCGTTCGAAATTGCATATCGATCGTAAGATATAAATTGCTTTAGAATATTGAATTTCATCATATTAGGTCTGAGTCTCGAAGCATTTCGCGTACGTTGACTATAGATATATATTCCATACATATATATACATATATATATATATATATACACTTCATGGTTGAGTCTTATAAAGTTTTACACGATACGAAAGTGCCTGTATATCGATACGCACGCACGAGTTCACAGATAGAGGCACAGCTCAAGCGCTTTTTGCCTCGGCTGCACCGCGCCGGTACATACGTACACATATACACTTACGTGTATGTATACCAGCGATGAAAGTTGAGTCAACCCGAGTTCTTTCTCTATCGGGCGTTTTGTAATCCATGGTTTGCAACGTGCTATGTCTCGGCCCCGTAGGCGATATCGTATTATATCGTATAGTATAGTGGTATATACATGGTCTACTACACCGAACCTTGACTGCACCTGTTGCGGCTATGTAACTTCGTGGCGAACAGCACCGGCCGCTCGTTGGAATTCAACACAATATTACGTATCTAATAAAGTGCAGTTGGATAAAGAGGCGACCCAATTTTTACGATCATCACCTTCCAGATTAGATCATTTCCGATACGAACAAGCGTTGATACGTATCCACCCCGATTCACGTCGGGTATCGTTGGATTGAACTTCAACCTCGATGATGTCATCAGCTAACGTCAAATTTCACCTCTTTCGAGACGGTCACTGGACTAATGTGTACTTTTGCCCTCGAATCATTCAAGATTGAAACGAATAGATTGAAAACTGCTTGAAAATAACGCCAGCCGTCTTTCGTATGCTAAGATAAACGGTCAGATTATGAGCCCGACGGCAAAGTTTCGACTGCCATAAATATAGTTTTTGTCGGATAATAATTAAATTATCGGCTAATTAAAGAGCGTTTTTCACTTTTAATTATTGGACAAACACACTTTTTTTAATGAAATATTTTATAATAGAAATTGACCAGTGAACAGTGTAACACGCGTCTCAGTGGCTCCGGGTGGCTGTGCTAGACACGCTGATAGCAAGAGCGACGATCTACGTAAATCGGAAATTTGTTCGTCCTGTAAGTATAAAACGACATAAAAATGGTATCGACGTATTCAGGAGGAACCACACTGTCGATGAGATAACAAAAAATAATTTAACTTTTTGTGAGATATTTGGTTAAATCCGTGGTGTCAATAACTACGTCACATAATTGAGGCTATGTTGCAGTTGTTGACCCTCGACTTGTCACCTGCTGCGTCGAACCTGTTTTTGTTTATTTATTCTAATTTGCCGTGAAATAACAAATTAATTAAATTATTAACAATGACTTAATAATTAATTATTAACAAATTATTTTAAAAAATTGAAATCTAGTATTCAAAATATTTTCTTACTTAATGCTGCTGATATTTTTCTGCATTGTTCAATGTTTATAATATATATGTTAATAATTGTGAATGTTGATAGGGAGAAAAAAAGTTTATCCCTCAAGACTGCGTCGAAGATATAATAGTTGTGTACTAATTGAATGTTTTTTACTGTTTATACTTGTTTATATATATATATGTGTGTGTCCGCGAAATTACATATACTTCCATTTAACCTATTTTCAGGGGGATATTCGGAAGGGCCAGGAAGTGGGTACGCATAGGTGTGACGGATTGTGCCAAGGGGGTCATAAATCGGGTACACGTAGAGGTCACGAACTGCGTCAAGAGGGGAATCGAGTATACGTAGGGGTCACAAACTACGAAATGGATGTTTCTCTAGTGTCAGGAACCCCGGCAGCGGAGAAGCGATATTTAAACAATTATTATATTAATCAATATTAATTATTTCACTTGTGTGAATCTCATTCAGGGGGCTTTAACGCACGTGTTGAAACCTTTACTTTTCATTTTAGCTATGTCGCGCGTCAATGAATAGTAAAAATCCGACACCGCTGCTTTTAAAGTTTCAGTAACTGGGCCGTTTCTTAATTGTCGGTTGAAAATTGAAGACCCGGAATGGGCGTATTGTAGCCAAGGCTTTTCATTTAAAATATCGCTTCTTCTTGTCGCACTTGACTATTCGAATATCCGTTTCAAGCAACGCGGGAGACGGAGAAGGCCTCACATCCGATGCTGACCCAAAACTGACCCAGATGGACGAACGCAACGTTCGAAGTAAAACAGGAAACATTTCATCGCATAGCAGAGAGCGAAAAAAGAGAGAGAAAGAAGAGGGACGAAAGAGAAATGGGAAAAGGGATGCCTGGTCTCTACAGTATATTTATACTGGGGTCCATATTCCCCCATGCTCTTGTTTTCGCTCCCAGAGAACTTTCTCGTCGGGGCGCTATGCCGAGAATGAACCGAAAGAAAATAAAGAGAAAAAAGGAACGTAAATGACTGCGACAAGGTGACGCTTGAAAAACGGTCGTGTGATCTTACGAGAATTTCGAAATTCGATGCTCTCCTCGCATGGAACCACTCTTAACATTAATCTAACTCTCACAGTCATCGTGGCCGGCCGAGCCTACACAGCCCAGACGGTTAAGGAATTACAGGCATTTTCAGCAGCCTGGCTAGAGCTTGGAACTTCTTCCACGGATTTCGCTACGTATATAGTACGCGGCTGGAGCCAAGGAAACCGATGTGGACAGGAAAAAAGGATGGAATTGAAAAAAAATCTAACCAATTCTAACAAGCCCGAACAAACCCCAATAAGCGCAGATAAGTTTAAACAAATTCAATAAGTGGCGATTATTAAAGGCAATGTTTTAAAATACGTTTTATCATTTAGATCGCTAAGTAAATATCTTAACAAATGGTTGAAGGACTTTTGTAGACGTAATCTGCCAAAAGAAATTTAATTCGTTGCAGTCCAACGATGCAAACTTGAACGTCGCACCGCATCGAGGTAAACGGCAGCAAACTGAACATCACCCATGCCGAATTGCAGAACAAACCCAAAGCGAAGTAGAAGGAGCACACGATACACGAGTACGAGATAGCTGACATTGTCGAAGAGAAATTCCGCCGTGATGATCAATATTTAGAGCAAAATAAAATCGTCAAGCTCCGCGTCAGCGGATTCTACAGAGCCTGATGCTTTCCGTTCCCTAATAAATGTAACCATCTATGAGAAAACTCAGTTCGAAACATTTTGAGATGATTTTGACACTGTACATACGCCCAAGCCCCAAAAAACAAAAAAAAAACGAAACATGAAAACCCGGACCAAGTCTCAAGATACACGAACACACCCGAACGGACCTACCAAATCCAAACTGAACCTCGAATACCTATATCAATATCTGTATCAAAAACCCAAACCCTCGAACTTACGGTAGAACGAGCGCGTGCTCTTGATTTCTATAGATTTTGTTTAAATTTTAACCAGACGTTGTTCATAACATTATGCGTATTTGAGTGAAATTTCAGAACAGTCGACTATTTAGATTGTGAGATAATGGATTTCAAAATTGCAACCTTCAACACTGCAGAGTCTGCATTGACATTTAGTTTGCTCGGCATATTTAAAATAATACTGCAACACAAATTTGTATTTGGAAGTAATTTTTAATCGAACAAATTTTTGAATTAGTTATTAATTAACCAGCACTTTTATTTGTTAACGAAGAGAGCATAAACTATATAAAATATTAATATTTATAACGCAATTTTTTTCATGATAAAAGTATATAACTTCAGGAAGACGGTCTTTTCTTTTCTCTCGAAATATTGAACAATGCTGTTGCGTGGTGTTGCCATATGTCTTCTTATTATAGGGGACAAATATTTTTGACGGAAAATTATTGTGTCTTTACTGAACCTTTTTAGCAAAACTGACTAGTAAAGGCAATCCAAACTTTTTCACTCTTTCCTTAACTAGTTTGCTATCTAAAACTATTTTTTTTTCTTCAAAATTTATAAACACAATAGAATGGTACGACGAATTATGTGATCTGACTTTCGGTCAATGCAGACCCTGTGCAGTGTTGAAAGTTGCAATTTAAAAACCGATTATCTCCCAATCTAAATCGTCGACTTTTTTGAAATTTCCCTGATTCATGCATAATGATATGAACAATGTCTGGTTAAAATTTGAACAAAATCTATAGAAATCAAGAGCGCGCGCTCGTTCGATCTTAAGGTATTCGTTTCACGGAGCGCCGTGTTTTGTAAGGGATTGGGATTTAGAAAGGATACCCTTTTGAATCATTGGTACATTACAGTGACGCTTAATAAAAATAATTCACGATGAATTATTATAACCAACGATAAACTGGTATTAAAAAAAATTCGCGCAAATTTTGTAGATTTAGACATTTCTACATTTTATCTGAAAAGTCACGGTTACGAAAATTCTTCTGCTAGTTACATTTTTCTAAGCTTTGTCATTAATATTTTCTTTATAGATTCGGTGACCCCCTGTCTTTATGGTCCTTACGGAATCTTTGGAATTTTTTACACGAGTGAACAGTTTATATCCGACGTCGAGAGAATAAATTGTTAGATGGAATGTGGCCAGCGTGTCATCTCGATAAAATGCTGTATGAATGAAACGATTTTTAGAGTCGTAATTTTTCGTTAAACGTTCGGTAACTCAGCTTGAAATTTTACCAGTATAGTGGGATGTAATTTTATTTCATTATAGACGAAAATCAGTTTATTGTTAAATATTCGGGATCGCGACAGGAATACCTCAAGCCGCAGTGTCACACCGACCGAGCGGTCATGAGTGCGAGAGAGATAGCTGATTTGCCGATTCCCACCGTTCTTCGAGACGGCTGACATTTTGGAAAAACGAACAGAAACACTTTACGCTCTGTTGAATGACGAACAACGTCTTTCTCTTGGTTTGCCCGAAATGTGATCCGTCTAGGAGAAAACTTGTCCGTAGGATTTTTACCGACCCATGTCCTTAAGACGGAATGACACCTCATCGCGGTCGGTATGGTAGAACAATTATAGATACCCAAAAATCTCTGAAACGGCTCTTCAGATCCCGTCGAAACTTTGCCAAACGACGTCAAATAGATAGACGAACAGCTGTTTACCCCTCAAATTTTCTGAATTTAAGAAAAAAAAACGTAGATTGGTTTATGATAAGTCAATCTACATTTTTTTCTCACATTCAGAAAATTTGAGGGGCAGACAGCTGTTCGTCTATCTATTTGACGTCGTTTGGCAAAGTTTCGACGGGATCTGAAGAGCCGTTTCAGAGATTTTTGGGTATCTATAATTGTTCTACCATACCGACCGCGATGAGGTGTCATTCCGTCTTAATACAAACACGGAATTTGAAAATGTGCTTTATCGAGCGCTGGTAAGTTACCAATCAAACTTTCAACACATTTTCCAAGAAAACTTTTCACAAATTTTACCGACTAATGATAAGTTACCGAAGGTTTTCTTTCGAACTATTACATTGATATACGATGATAGGACCGCTGCCGACTGGTATATAGTATTGTTTAATTTCGTGTACCGAAGCGGGTGAATGATAAAAAGAGCAGTGGACCTAGTGTACTCACGAGTGCCTGCAAATGACAATCATATTCAGGTTTATCGATAATCGACCCCTTATCAGCTGCATTAACCTGTCCAGTTTGACAACGTTTTATCAGGCACAAAAAAGCTTTGAAAAAGCCCAAGTCCAAGTCTCTATCCTTACTGAAAAGTTTTCACCGATTACCAAAGACGTTGAAAAAGGAATGTGGAAAATGTATAGGCGCGAGAAATCGTTGGTCACGCGATAGCACAGCGAGAATGAACGGCAAAGTAATCTTCGATGCGTCTCTCGGCTTTAAAAACTCACGCGAGGATGAAGCAGGCATGAGAGAAAGAAAGAGAGGCGAATGGTGTGCAAGCGGCGGAGCACAAGTGGGTTGAACATTGCCGGTGTCCGTGGAACACGTGAGTAATAGTAATAGATTTTAAATTGTCTCTCCCCCTCTGGTAATGGCAAATAATATGAGCGCGCGTGAGGACGCCTTCGTCCTCGCTTCATTTTCATTTTACGCGCTGCTACTAGTCTCTCTCTCTCTCTCTCTCTCTCTCTCTCTCTCTCTCTCTCTCTCTCTCTCTCTCTCTCTCTCTCTCTCTTCCTCTCCATCGTTCTCACTATCTCTCTCTCCCTCTTTTTCCGTCCCTGGTGCAAAGCTACAAGAGCAGGCTCCTTTTTTTCATTCGGTCCGTGTCCTTCACTCGTCGCGCATTGCCACCTTCGCTTTTACCTGATTTTTCTCGCGCGACACACCGTTCTGTAATCTTGCTTCGGTTTACAATGTTCCCCCCCCCCCTTTTTTGTTGATTTCCGCGTGTGCAATGAGCACTTGGACGGCACACTACATATATTACTAAGGCGTAGAGAGCGAGAGACAGAGAAGGAGTGAGAGTGAAAGAGCGGTATAGCGTCGTGGACGCGTCTGTAAAAATCAGAAACCATTCTTGCCTGCAACTTTTTCACACGTGTTTTACGCCTCGCGAGTCATTCCGCGTTGATTTCTCTTCTGTGCCTTTTTTCGACGCTGTGCCTCTGTGCCTGTATCGTTATACACAGGCACACGTGTATATGTGACGTACTGTTTAAGATGAGACTTCGTGGCCTCGCGTGATCGCATTTTGCTTATGTCGATTCGATTAGTGTATGGACCGTTGGTAGTCCCCAAGTTGCGAATTTCACTCCTGTTCTCTTTTCTCCCGCTCTGTCACTCTCCCTCCCTCTCTCTCTCTCTCTCTCTCTCTCTCTCTCTCACTCTCTCTCTCTTTCTCTTCCTTTTCTCGCCCGATTTCTGGTGTCCTATTACCAAAGGTGAACGCGATACCAGACACCGTTCGCTCGCGTTTGTTCTCTCGTATCATTGCGTATGTGTATTTGCATGCAGATATATACAATCCTAGTCTTTTTCCCGCGTGTGTGTGTGTGTGTGTGTGTGTGTGTGTGTGCGTGTGTGTGTGTGTGTGTGTGTGTGTGTGTGTGTGTGTGTGTGTGTGTGTGTGTGTGTGTGTGTGTGTGTGTGTGTGTGTGTGTGTGTGTGTGTGTGTGTGTGTGTGCGCGTGCGTGCGTGACGCCATCTCCCAACTGTGCTTCCTCTTCTCGCCTCGCAGCGTTCTTGCATAATCGGTCCACGCACCAATTTGCGTGCGTCCCAACGCTTTCTAATGTCGAATGTCCTCGCGCGGTCTCTCCCGAACATCGTGCGCCCCCAATGTCAAAGAAAAAATAAACAAGTTTGTCGGTTTCCGCATAAATAGCGGCGGAGGCGGCGAGGGTGAGAAGAATAATCCAAGGTTTGAGGTGCAGGTGTGAAAAAGCTCGTGACAGAAACTACCGCAACAACGATGACTAAGAACCGCGAGCGGTGAGGGAGAGAGAGTGAGAGAGAGAGAGAGAGCCAGTCGTTCGGCGTTTCACGAGAGAACACACGAGACACGGCACACGCTTGGATGCGCACTCTCGTGAATAAAGTACGAAACGAAGAGTATAAAAGAGAGTGGGAAGACGTGTATGGAGGAGAAAAGGTGCCGAACTGCGAAAAGGAAGCAGGGAACACCAACGAGGACTCCCGCAGCGCGAACCAAGTTAAAAGATGACCGGACTCTTCGCTTACATGTGCACGAGAGAAAGAGAGAAGGCGAATACCTCTGGAGGCTCTTATTCTTCTACTTTTCACTGCCCCCAACCTTACACTCTCATCATCGAAAGTAACTAAAACGGAGGTAAACGTGTAGCGCGATGTCTCCTAAGCAGAATTTATATTTTTTCACGGAAACACTTTTTCTCATCCGAGCGGTAGAGCCAATCGTTTCTGAATTGGTACACTTATAAAAAAGATTTATTCAGATTAACTTAATGCGTTTATTTAATCTTTTTCATTAAAGTTAGTAAGTTTTTCGCAAAATGAATATTTTTCGAAATTCATATCTTTCATCTTCAGAAATTTATTTCAAATATATTTATTAACATCAAGATCAGACCATTGAACAATAATAAGAAATTATAGACTTCTAATCATTTTGTTGCTTGATACTACTTATTCAGGAAAACGTTTGGTCGTATAGACTGAATGGTCGATTTAGATTTGTTGTTGGAATTGACTAATAGTCATATAATGCAGTAGTACGGTCTGCGGCCGGATTGAGGCGCAGGACCCGAGGCTTCTCCCGCAAGCCATTTGTACTCTGAGCGAGCATATATAACCGAGTTCGCGAAACGCATCGACGCACTACCGATTTTGTGCTGTGTCGCTCATTGTCAACCAAGTCTATTCCGAAAGACGTGAAAATTACATACCTTGTGATGCCCACGCAGCAAGAAAATCTTCTCGTATTTTCCAAAATGGAGGCAATACCAAATATTTTATAACTATTCATATCTAACACATAACTGTATCTGAGAAAATACAGTACATTTTCTGGTTGCAAATCAAAATGCTAGTAATTTAAATACAAATTTCATTCGTTCAAAATAACAATATATTTGAGCTTAGGACACGATTACTACACACAAATAAAGATCTTTATCAATTCAAATATATCTCTTGTGCGTTCAAATCAATAATGTATGTTGATCAAATACATATTTATCGAATTATCTACATCAAGCAACGCTTGAAACAAAATGAAAGTCTATGTCAAACAAATAGACTCGAAGTAGGCCGTGAGGCGATTACTTGACTTCGAGAGATCCTAGTTAAAATAAGAAATAAATGTTTCCTACAGTGTATCCAGATGCAAAATCATTCCTGCGAACTTTCGTTCTCCTGTATTTTTCCTTACTTGTATCTAGTTAACGCTAAAGGGGTGTCGTGAAAAAAGGCTATAATTTTCCTTCACCTCACGCAACGCACTTTTCAAGGGCCCCGAGGGCCTCCCTTGCACAGAGGAGCACAAGCCGAAGAGACGAGAAGAACGAAGAAGCGAGAACGCGTTAAGAAGAGTGTGTACCTATTTGCGTCCGGCATCGCACACTTGCAAGCTGCCTCCAAATCCAGAACGTTCTTCCGCTTCCTGTCCTTCCTACACTTGATTTATTCCTACCTCACCCAGTGTAGCGGAGTTTTTAGCCGCAGCAGGGTATCTTGATTGACACCGTTGAGGGTAATATGCCTTTGAATCCTCATCTCTGCCCCATATACGTATACGGAGCGCTATTCGGTTTCTGTGTTAGCCCGCATATACAATATAAATTAATATACGTATACGAATTTACATAGGTGCTGTAGCAGCAACCTTCTTTCGCATATCCTCCGGGTATGATCAACAGGCACATATTGAAGATGTACGCGGAAGGCAAAGGGATCCCCCCTTACTCAGTGAATGTATACGAGAGGAGAGCCTGAAAAGTAGAAAAATGAGGGAACGAGACGAAGGAGAACAGGCCCGATCTACTAATGGCCATCTCGTTTAAGAATAAGGATTATCCGGTGATAATCATTAGCTGCCTCTGATATAATTGATTGTCAGGATGCCCTGGAACCGTGCGGACAATTTCTCACCCTGCTTCTCATACTCTCCGACTATTATTGATAGCCAAGTGCACACACAGCGCGTTTCCTGCAGCGCTTGTCTTACAACAATTATCCGATGAGTTCAGAACGTAAGACGGTTTCGAACGATGTTGAATTTTGCATCGTTGGAATGTAACGAATATTCCTTTTTTGCAGTTCTTCATTTTTCTTCTTATCTAAAATCTTTTCTTGCAAATTTATGATATACACTACCGGCCAAAAGTTTCCGATCACTTCAGATAATTGCAAAGCTTTTAATCACTGGATAATTACTAAATAATGTTGGAATAATATAATTCGTTTCGTGTATTATTCTATGAAGACATTATATAGCTCTGTATAATCAATTATATTATTCTAATATAATTTTGAAATTATGTCATGAAGTGTACGGAAACTTTTGGCCGGTAGTGTAGATTTGTGATATAAACCCTAAAAAATGTTTAAGTAATCGCTCGTCCCAAATTTGGCAAAAAGAAATGGGGCTATGAAACTTTCGTTTCGTTCCAACGATAGAAGCATCAATATCATGATTTCCGAGACCTTCAACGGCGCGAATTGCCCTCTTATTGTCTCCATATTGAAAATTAAGTTAATCCTAATATCTACAAAATGACCTTTGGATGAAATTATATAGAAGTTTACGTTGTCAGACCGCAACGGAAATGATTTTTTTGTCTTGCTTACATTTTTACGCCAAGCTCAGGCTCAGAGAAGCATTCAAACATTTTTTACAAACCTTATTAAATATCCTAGAACCTAAATGTGTGAAGAAAATTTAGGATAATAACAAGAATGGGGAAGTAAAAAGGAATAAAAAACTTTCGTTGCGTTCCAACGATGCAAACTTCGACATCGTTGGATAGACCTGATCGTATTTAGATGAAGATGACTTCAACCGATCATATTGTCTTTAAAATCACCGATTCGTTTATGACAATTTAAAGGAGTATTTGCAATACAGCCAGGTGTGTTGAGGGCTAATATTACTTACATATAACACGTTCAAAATGTCTTAATAAATAAATAAATATATATATATATATTAATAGAAATAATAAAGGTTGAAGAAAAATTCGAATAGCCGTTTCCATATATTCCATTCTCATATATGCGCGCTCTCTATTCGGGATCATTATGATTCATAAATATACTCACACACACACACACACATCCGTAAATACATATATTCACACATACACTATACTCGAGTAGAAACGCCACGTGCTCTTACGATTGGAGAAAGAGAGAAGGACAGTGGCAAGAGAGCTGGACCAGTATACACTATCTGGTGCACACTGTACAGCAAGCGGCACGAGATTCACGGTGGAGCTTCTGCGCTCATCCTGCCGCGGTGCAGAAAATGTTCGTACGCCAAAGAGAGCCGAGCGCGTTGCACCAGGCCTCCGACCGTAAATACGTTGGAATGCAGACGCGGTGCGGGCTGCTGCTGCTGCTGCTGCTGCTGCCGTTGCTTGCTCCCCGTGAAGGGAGTCCAGGGTTGCGCTGGCTGCACACTCCCCGTCTCTCTCGAACTCTCATTCGACTCGCGAGGGGCTCCGGAAGGATAGACGGAATGAGAGGCAAGAGAGAAGAGCGTGGAAAAGAGATACAGCGAAAGAGACAGAATGCATCTCGGTCGATGCACCAGCGGCCAGCACCACCACCACCACCACCACCACCACCACCACGATCAAAGCAACCCACGCTGCCAAGAGCTTTAAAGAAAATTCCAATAGCCGTTTCCACTATTCTCATATATGCGTTCGGTCTATTCGGGATCATTATCATTAATCAGCCTATACCGTGGCTTCGTACGAGTATTAAATGTTGAAACAAAAGAGAAGAAAAAAAAAGGAACACTGAAACCCATATTCGTGACCGGAAATGAGGTCCGAAACGGAATGTAGCCCTTCCATTCAACTACCCTTTAGTCTGCGGAGCGAATTAATGCGCCTACTTACACGTACACGCACACACAGTCTCGTGCATTCACCCATGTACATGTATAAACGAATTCCTTCTGATGGCAATGCACGCGAAGCTGCGAAAAGCAGAGATATCAGCCGAATTAGGAGTCGGCGAAGCGCATATCCGCAATGTACGCTCCAAAGCACTCTATACGGGCTGGTATGGGTATAATAATTTCGTGTAATCGTTCAAGCGCGTCCGTCTCGACAGTCGTCCTCTTATGGTCACAGTCGTCGTCGTCATCCTCGTTGTACTATAGACACCATCATAGTTGCCATTGCAGTTTTCCCGGCCTTACGGCGTATCTCGTGTGTTTGTGCGAGCGCCGCGGCGAGTAGGAAACAAAATAAGAATACGAGAGGAGCGAGCGAGATAGCCGGGGCGTTTAACATAAATATTGCTCGAAAATATTTCGACGTGGCCGGCGGGACGACCGCCCGCCGCCGGCTGATCCGCGCTCGCTGACACGACGTTAATTGAAAGCACGGGGCCTGAGCCCTACCTCCCCTCTATGCTACATACCACACACACACACACACACACACACACACACACACACACAGAGATATATATTTCGACCAAAGGAGCTTGAGTGCGTGCAAGGGATGCTCCGATGGTAGGAGATGATGAGGGGCGAGGTGGAGTACTCGAAGAAGAAAGAAAGGGAGATAGAACAAAAGAAAGAAGGAGGAGCACCGGGAGAGCGAGTGAGAGAGAGAGAGAGAGAGAGAGAGAGAGAGAGAGAGAGAGAGAGCAAAAAAGGAGCAAGCAGCTCCAAAGGGGAACAAGGAGAGGTCAGATTGCGAACCGCGAAAGAGAAACTACTCAGACTCACACACACCAGGTATCTCCGCAATACGAGAGAAGAGCGCGAGTCTTTCGAGCGTTCAGACATCAGGAACGCGAGAGAAGAAGCGAAACATGGACGTATAGAGAGAACGTTGCAATGTTCGGCATACGAAGAGGAGAGAGAGAGAGAGAGAGAGAGAGAGAGAGAGAGAGAGAGAGAGGGAGGGATGGCAGGAGGGAGAGATAGCTCATCATCGTGATGCGAGAAGCTTGGAAAGAAAGGCGAGATACACGAAGAAGAAGCGTACGCGAGAGGTTGGAACGATACGAAGATGATCGTCATCTTTTTGGCAGTCATCTTCGGGTCCTCGAAGGAGTCACGAGACGCGTCTCGGTCGTCGCGCGAGGCACAAGCATCAGCACGCACAACCTAAAATCGATGCGGCTCACTCGCACCTCTCTCTCTCTCTCTCTCTCTCTCTGATACATCTTTTTCGGAGCCACACTCTTAATCTTTTTTGCGAGAAAAAAAGCAAACGATACAGAGAGACAAAGAGGAAGAGTGCAAGCGATACAGAGTGAGAGAGACAGAGCGGAAAGAGTAAGATGAAGAAGAAGAATAGTGTGAAGGATGGGGCGAATACGTATATAGTGAAGCGGCGGAGCAGAATGAGCAAAGAGAGGGCCTCTCTTCTCCACGGTGGCTATCCTCGGGTCTCTCTTCTCGGCAGGTTTACGACGAGCCAACGCAAACACGACACTCGCCCGCTAACTGGCCACCTAGCTACCGGTGCCCACAGGAGAGGAAGCATCAGAGACTTCGGTGTACACATATACACATAGTTGTTGTATCCTTCTTTCTGCCCTCAAGGGCTCTCTCTCTCTCTCTCTCTCTCTCTCTCTCTCTCTCCTCTCATCGTATCTAGTCGTCTCAGTTCCACTGGCCACGGCTTTGACGGTTCGACCGGTGAGGAGAGAAAAAGACGTAAATATAAAATCAAGCAATGCACTGCAAGCCTCAATGTTCGCTACTGTGTGCACGTAGAGATGTATCTCGATAGGATCGACGAGAAAGAGAGAGAGGGAGATGCGAGGAGGGGGAGTAGTCGGATAAAACTAGAGTAACGAGTTAAAAACAGCTATGTGTATTGATGGTTACGTCGAATGCAGCGTGTTTAGATAATCGATCCTTGGCTGGAAAGATCTTTCCGGCTAGCTATTCATTAACCATTTTCGCGTTGTTACTTTGTTCTTTTTTATTTCTGCCGCTCGAGCGGCTCAGTCAGAGACTACACATAATTTACCGTGTGTCTGTATCACGGTAAACAGAGAACCAGTTAATTTAACGATGCCTTTATAAAAATAAAATGTGCTGAAAGTAAATAAAAGTGTTCATTAATTGACTACTTTATCCCAATGTATCGGCAACAAGCTGTGTCTCGAAAAGAGGTATTTAAATTCCAAGCGGCTAACTTGTCAGAAATTGTTTTTTTTTTTTTCAATTCGAGGATCACCCGAAAGATAGTTTAATTTTTATTTGAAATGGCCGGGCGGATAACGTTTTAGTTTGCAATGTCTCGAAGGTAAAGAATGTGGTATGAAGCCGACATTTTCATTGTTGACGAACAAATCAATCGCTTCGTCGATCGTAAAATGCTGAATAAAATTTGCCAAGCGAAATGCATGAAAAAAGCTTTCGATTTGTTGGTGGCCGCAGGTTTTACGATTGGTCCAGACTGGACTACTCGCTTCCCACTCTACTAGGAAAGCCTCTCTCCGCATCCATGTGTTCCTTTAACGTGCGATATTCCGATGCTGGTATCCGCGTAACGGGGATTCTCTCGCCGCAAGGCCGATAGACGATAAGAATGCTAATTTCGGCACGGATTTCGGATTATTCTGCTTTCGTGCTGATTTCTTTATGTGCGAATTTTAAATTTCGAATACGACCTTAAATCGCGCGATATCGTTTCCAAGTACACTTCCCCGATGATTTATCGTCGAGGTCGGAGATAAAAGATCATCGTGCAGAGAACTCTTGCAAACGAGAAAAACTCTAAGAGACCGACGAAACAATTATGATAACATTTTTTCAAATGTCTATTTTAAATAACGTCATATTTTAAACCGACTCGCGGATTGAGAGTATTCTCCACCATGGCTTGTTAGAATTATTTGTTATTTACTATGGAATTATTGCGTTGTACATATTTAAAGGGTCTTCTTACTTTAGACGCTAAAAAAGGCTATTTTCATCAATTTTTTGATAGGTTTATATTATAGATATTGTTAGAAAAGTTGTGACACTTAAAAATACTTTCGAAATACATTTAAAAAATGTATGTAACCCAAACAAACTTCAAACGCATTTTCCCGACACAACGCTTTTCGACGGCTTGTCGATAAAATCTTCGAAACTACTGAACCGGTCCTTATGAAATTTTAACCACATATTCATTATCACTATAACAATAGCGCATATCAAGGATTCTTTTAATTTTTCATATTTACTATTTTTTGCCAAAAACGGTGGAAAAACACGTTTTATGTTTGTTTTTTCGGTAAATATTTACAAGTGGGGCTTCAGTCCGAATCGGCTCCGAATTTTTTTCACGTGTCCGGGGCTATTGTGTAGTATGAAAATATGCTTTTTATGATGGGGGAGGGGTATTTTATTGAGAAAAAAATATATTTCCGGAAAATATTCGATTTTTGAAATACGATTTCTGTATGCTTACTCTAATTTGACTTGTACCCAAACAAACCCGAACAAATTCAAACATATTTCATTTGATCCACTTGATGTCACCAAACCCGTTTCCTGCATACCTTTAAAAAGGTAAAAAAGCGTGCGGGGGTTGAAATAAGGGTTAAAATTGTCTTCCCCCGACTAAAAAATTATAAACAAAGTGCCCTGAAATATATCGACTCGGTACAAAATTTCTAAACCCCTTTTAGCTGGAGCCCCACTTGTAAATATTCACCGTTTTTTCGCAAAATGTCCGCCATTTTGGTATTTTTACATATATCAAAAATCGTATGATATGCGCTAAAGCCATTAACATACTGAATCTAGAACCGTTTGTTTTTTTTTGTTTCGGATGATCCATCTCCGAGATTTCATCAACAACGCAGACCTACAATTTTTTAGGACATTTTTTAACTACCATTTTCGTCTATAAATCGTGATTGAAATAAATATATATTTTTTTTTATGTGTTTCGAAAGTGTATTTATTAAGTGTAACAACTTTTATATAAATATCTATAATATGAACCTATCGAAAAATTCATGAAAATAGCCTTTTTAGCATCTAAAGTGAGAAGATCCCTTAAATGTTACCAAATCTATGTACCCCGTTTTTAACAGAGACATTTTTGCGTTCCTCAAGTACCTAACGGATCTACTCATCAAATTCCTGCACGTTGTTAGTGATGATCCATATAGTTTTGTCAAGAGTTCAAGTCTGGTGAATTTAGACTATTAAGAGAGTTTTGCAAAGCTCTAAAAAATTGAAATCTGTACTTCCAAGGAGCGACCTATGCAGCAGATGCACTGAAATCCTCATACAAGTTGCAATAGTTCTTCAATAGTTTAACAATGAAATCGCATAACCAGAAATTCGCCCCATCGATGCCGCACCCAATATCGAGCTTTCTGACCATCCCAAAGTTTCGTAAATGTCTTGAAACAGTAGCGGCAACAGTTTTTAATGACGGACCAGTCTTTTTTTTTCACGTCTTTGGTATCAGGCTCTCTTGCGCGGGATTCATCTCCAACGTCGAAATTTCGCTCTCTAGATATTCAAAACCACTTTTTGCACGATTCTACATACTTTTTTCAGAAGTTTGTGTCACGTTGTTGCTTTTCCGGTAATAAAAAAGAATAATGTGATGAAAACTTTATAAAAACGGGGGTTCACTGATGAAACCAGTTTTTATTAAGGCCTTATATACTTTTGAAAACAAAAAATCCGTCGTTTTTTTTCTCGTTGCCTTGAACGATGTATGACCATTAAAAGAATTATATGGTTGATATGTAAAACATCCCTAGAATGATATGGTCTGGAGACAAACGGTTTTAGAACTTTGAACGCATTTTTCTTGAAATCATGTCTTTGAAATCGGGCGGTAGCTCCTACAGTTTTCAACCGATAGACTTCAAATTTCAAATCTAGTTTATTGGATCGATTTTCTGGTGAAGTAAATGCGATTTTTACAGTCGACTAACAATTACGGTTGTCATGAACACATTAAAGCCCTTTTTTTAGCCGAAAATGCGACGTTTTTTTCAAAATTATGCTATATTGGCAAAAATCAATATTTTGTAATACTTAGGTGTACTTCGCTAGCAAAACTCATGTCGGTTACTTTTTATTAAAATTATTTAATAATATTAAAAATATTATGTTCCGTCTAGGACTCTAGGTGCTTAAGTGCATGTGCAATGAGTCCGCCTGTGGAGGGCCTCAGAAAAGGCATTCTGTTTTTACCGCTGACTGGGCCGCTATTTGGTATTTTTTTTTTTTTTAAATTGATAAAAGTTTCTCCAGATATTTAAAATAAAACCTCCAAACCTTATTTTGACTGCTTTATTATTATTGTCAAATAAAAAATTCTAAAAAAGTCTCGTTTTCCGACCATCCAAAGGGACGTTGAAAATGGGATAATATTCGCATGCATGACTAAACATATATTTACATACTTTTAATATACGTGAGATGTACACCAACTTTCTTCCTTCACAAAGTATTCAGCTTACCTGAAACAAAAGAAACACGAGGTTAATTATCTCGTAGAATAATGTGGAAGGCGTTAAAGTGATTAAGGTAGTTCTGTACTTTTGGTCAAATCTTAGGAATTGGCTGAAATTTAAGTATGGTGTAGATATGACCTTCATGGAGTGATCCTCAAAAATTCAGTTCGATTCACCGTTTAGTTCATGAGATAATTGCAATTGAATATGCGTATTTTTGTACGCGATCCCTATACCTAACACGTAAACCGATAGGAGTTTGCTCGCATTTCTCGATATAGGTTCTAAACGGATCTTACGATTAAAAAAAAAAAACACAAGTGTACGCAGTACTATTGAGGGATCGATTTGAAAAAAAAATTACAGACTTTGACCGTTTAGTTTCGGAGATATCGATTTATGAAAAGTGGTAATTTTATTCCACACCGAAATAGCGCCCAACCATCTGTAACGGAATGGCAACAGTGTACGCTGATCGGCGTACCAGCTGATCGGCGCGTGGTCTGGAAACTCGAAGCGTGTTTTTTTCCCGAGTTGTAGTAATTCTGAGACGGATATGAAATAAATGTGTTCTGCAAACAAATTTAATTTGTTTAATTTATGCATGTATTTAATCGTTTTATATGTGTGTGTGTGTGTGTGTGTGTGTGTGTGTGTGTGTGTGTGTGTGTGTGTGTGTGTGTGTGTGTGCGCGCGCGCGCGCGCGTGTGTGTGCATGTGTGTGTATATATAAGTGTATGTGTGTGTAAATATATTATATTTTTTAATTTATTAGTTTTTACAGCATAACGGTACCGCTTTTTACAACAAATCATCCTCATTACAACTACACCTAAATTATTTATTTCCATTTTGAACCGCTCTTAAAGTAGGCAGTCAACTTATCAATATATATTTATTATGAATGTTATCCTCGATATCATTCAAGACGCTCAAAAAACAACAAGCATCCGACGTCCTTCGACAGCGAATTTTTGTTGCTGATCGTTGAGGTTATGGGTGTTGTCATCGCGTTTGGCCGCATTTGCTTTACACATGGCTGCCGGTGCCTTGAGTCTTTTAGCAAGCGCCTTTTTCCTTGTGAACTTTCCTTTGTATCTCATTTGGGTTGAGATTTTCACGCCTTGTTATTTATATAAAATATTTCGCGAACGGCGGATCGTAGGACGCTCAACGCTTTGACTGCAGGGAAATCGCGCTGTTGCCACGATGACAGCTCCTCTCTCTATACGAGTATGAGACGTATCTATGCATGAGGTGCGAATGTGTGGGACATGTAGACGGTACAAGCTCTGTCAAAAATGTACAACCAATAGCATCGTATAGGCATTGGCTGTTGCTATACGCTTCGACCGAAACTTTTGGCTCATACGTGTACATACAGAACTACCTTAAATCGGGAAATTCAAAAGAACGTTTGATGATCGCGTCCCTATAAATAAATAGAGCGAAGGATATGGCGAGTTTTCGAGGATATGATAAGCTGTGTCGTACTCTAAAACGGAGTAACAAGGACAAAAATTCGATTTCCGTCGATAAGGCCGCGTTTAGGACAGAGTCTCTCTCTCTCTCTCTCTCTCTCTCTCTCTCTTTCTCTCTCTCTCTCTCTCTCTCTCTCTCTCACTCTATCTCTATTAAGCGAATAAAAAAATACAGGGAAAGAGCGAGCAGAAAAAAAAAATACAACGGGACAGAAGATCGAGCCAGTGTGATGAAGCGAGTGTGAGAAGATCGAAGCGCAGACCAGACGAAAGTTGTGTGGTCGAGATTTTGTCATATAAGCAAGAGAACGAGAGAGAGTGAGAGGTTAGAGAGGAGAAGATAGAGAGATGATGAGGGAAGCGTCGATCGTTGGGAGAAGAAGAGCAAGAGAAGGAGGACTATACCGCGATGCCGCCATCCGAACACCCCCCGTCGGGCATTATTACACATTTAACTAATTTCCCTGTCTCATAAAGTAGAGAAGAAGAGGGGTGGACGGTCGCACGAGCTCCGGCAGAGCTGTATAGTCCTCTGACACTCGTGAACATCGCGCACACGTTCCGCAGACACCGTATTCACCCTTCTTTTCCCATCCTTATATTCTTCATCGTACGTTCTTTCACCGCGACGTCTCCGCTTCGTCGTTGTGAACTCTTGGACCGGCACTCCGCCGGTTGCATCTCTCAATATACAGAGAGTTGCTGACCTCCGACCTAAAAAGCCGCAAAGAGAAGCGAAGGGCAAAAAGAGAAGGTGAGAAAAACGAAGACAGAGAGTTTTCTGTATCACCTTCCATACAAGGCGTTCTCGAAACCCGAACGCTGTGTATTCCATCGTTGCACAAATTATGACGCCCTCCTCGGACACCTCGGGCGCATCACGAAATGATGCCAATCCGCAGTCTGTCCTTCATACAGGAGTTGCCGCAACATTGAACGAACGACAAACTCTTCCATATCTCTGCGACATCTTGTAACGATTGTTTCTTCGTCTCGAACTCCTCCAAAGAGGGAGGAAAAAGTTTACAGAGAATTCTAAACTCAGGTACACGATAAGAGAGCGGCTAATGATGATTGCTTCGGGGGAAACGAAAGCACAGCAGAGGCTCATCACGCACACTCTCGTAGATTCTAGAGAGCGATGTCTCTTCCGCCCGTAACGGGCCCAGAGCGTCCTCGTTCGTATACGAAATAAACGCGACTAACGCCAATGTGAAGCCTTCGCGGGCGTGTGTTCGTGCGAATGAGCTAACAAGCTTGCCGAGAGAGCGTCCTACCCAAGAGGGAATCCGCAATTTTAAAGGATTTCTCGTTCTCTTCGCTCGTTCTCATTATTATATGTGTATAAAAGATACCACAATGGCTAGTTACCACGCAAACTTGCCGAGCTCTCGTTTCCCCTCGAAGGAAAAGAGAAGGAAGAGAGTATAGGGTCACTCGCAGACTCCGTGAAGATTTCTCTCTTTCTCGCTTCGAGCTTTGCTGAAATCTCCACCTCCAGCGCGCGAGCGCAAAACATCGAAAAATGTTGAGCAGCTCGTTGGCGGCTTGTCGACGATGATAAACGCGCATCAAAGTGTAAACACCAGGGTCGCAACGATCTCTTCGACAACTATGCCCCCAACCGTTCTCTCACTTTTTCACGGTAAATAACGTCGTTTTCCGCTTATACAGCACGTGAGATGATATTTAGACCGGGACCAAAGCTCCGGGCGCCTCTCATTCCAAAAGTTTCGAGAGTTACCACTACTGGGGCAGTAAGTCACCCAATCGTACATATATACGCGGCAGAAAAACGCGCAACTGCTATTATAGGAAGGTGAAGTCTAATTCGATACCGAGAACGCATTTCGTTTCAACAATCCTAGTGAATAGAGAAGTGGCTGACAGATAGTAACGGTTGATTGTTGGCTTTTGATGCTTACGGACCTCTCGCAGCCACTTTTGGACACAGAGAAAAGCCCCATCCTTCGTTTGCTGTGTGTGCATCATTAACGTTTCTTCGGGTACCCCTTCGGCGCGGTAATCCAAGACGAATAATTACGGGGGAAGAGAAAAATACCTCTGCTGGTGCTCGAGATGGAAAAAAACGGCGGAGGCGAAGGGTTGGGGAGCTGCCAGTAGTTGTAACTGCAGTTACGTAGCCAGAGACCCGAAGAAAGAGAGAGAGACATACACACACACACGTGTATATACAAGATAGTGTATAACATTTGCCAGCATGTCATTGCGCTGTATGGCACCCGAGGCCTCGACAACGCAGAACTCGCAAGAAGCGCCTTGGCGATCTGCCCTCCACTTCCACCGCCTCCCCTTTTGCGTTCGCTCTTTCTCATCTCTCCTTCCCTTTTCCTTGATCGTCGAAACACTTCCTTCTTTCTTCCCTCGTATATCCGCTAGGCCGAGCAACGTGTGTCGACGCGAGTCTAAAAAAACTGATGATAGTGTTGTAACGTTAATCGCGGACTGCGATGCATGTCATTGATGCTACAACTGTCATTTTGCTGAAGGAACTTTACTCATCTGCTACACAGGAGTACGACGACGCATTCGTAATGCCTCGAAAACACTTGCAATAGTGGATTAAAAGGGTTGACGTTTGGACTGAATTGTAATCTTGTCGGTTGATCCCAATCGTCGAAACTCAACAAGTCCTTGCGAAAGATTTGCAAAGAACACGGAACAAAAGATTGTTTAAAAATGCCGCATATGAAGGATGACGCGTTGATATTATACAACGACGTTTCGATGATTCATTTCATCTCGTGTATACCTTGACTTCGAAATAAATTCGTGCGAGCTATGAGAAACGTTAATGTGGATCCGGCTCGCCTTTGGCTCTTCGGGCTCCCCGTGAGCTTGAATTTTCTTTGCTACAGCGAGAGTCACTCCGACGTTATGTACCGCAGTACCCCGCACTGTATATATGCAAAAGCGGTAGCACACGACGACACGACGGATGCAAACTTGGGCAGCGGCAGCAGCAGCAGCAGCAGCAGCAGAACCGGCAGCGGCAGAGCTACCGTACTTACGTTGCAAAAGCCCTGGGTAGACAAATGAGCTGCGCGTTCTACATAGATCCTTTCGTGGAGATTGGATCGAGTTTCGTATGGCGTCGTGAGAGAAAAGAGTGGTATGAGAGCTGTCGTGCAATGTAGAGCCCCATGCAGCAACAGAGTATACTTATTCTCTGGCTCGTTCACTCACTCATGTCCCTTTCTACATTCGTCGTACACGTTCATGGGAATGAGGCAAGGACTCTTTGCAGCGCGCGGAACGGATGAACAAGCATCGGCTTGCTCGGGGTCCTCTTCTAGGCTCTTGGAGAATCAGTTGCGTTCAACCGTTCGATGTACCAAATCAACAATTTGTAACTGTGAATATGTTTCAACGCCGTTCGGGGAACAAATCCTCCTCTCCGTGCGATTTAGCATTGCTATATCATTGGAAGTACACTAACGACGAATCGATCCGAGGTTTCGAAATGCTGGCGTTATGCCATAAATGCTTGCGATTTAACCCTTGGTAGTATACAGACGTACGTATGAATATAGTAGATACATCGCGCATGAGGAGGTAAGATTGGAAAATTTGCACGAAGGCCATCTCAGTTCTGTGTGTAGCGAAGCGATTACCTCGTGTAACTCGAAACTCGATGAACTCGGAGCTCTCTTCTGGCAGCGAGTCCTTCTATCTTTCTGTCCCTCTTTCCCCTCTTGCTCCTTCTGTGCACTGCCTAGTATAAGCATCCCGTTATGTTATCCCGTCTTTTCCAGGTCTCTTTTTCTCCCTCTCCCTCTCCCTCTCTCTCTCTCTCTCTCTCTCTCTCTCTCTCTCTCGCTCCTTCCATTTCTCTCACGTATGCACGAGAGAAGGGAACAAGGATAAAAGATACGAAAAGCAGGAAGAGAAGAAGGCGCAACGGCGGAATTACGTCAATGCTAGAAATTCATGCGAACCCACCGACATCTATCTCATACTATATGCATATAAGAGTGAGTATGGACGAATGATCAAAGTGAACTTGGCGGATAGAGCTAGCTCGAAGTTACCGTTCATTGTGGCGATGTACTGCGGCTTATTTGGCCACCCGCAAAATACGAATGGAATAGTGAGAAATTGCGGGAAAAGGGCGTTGCCGGAAAAATCGGTAGATACCAGTTGCATAATAGTCGCAGGAGCATACGGAGCTCGAAAATGTCTTTCGCTTGGCTTGTTCTCGTGGTTGTTTTATTCGCAGACGGGGGGAATACGGAGCACAGGAAAAAATCGCCAAGATGTGTGGTTGCCGAAGGCCCATCCGCTGAAGCGAGCCAGCAGAGCGATGAAAAGAGAAAGAGAGAGAGAGAGAGAAAGGGAGAAGTAGAGGAGGATCTTGGTGACGCGGATGCAAGAATAAGAGGGCACCGAGGAAAACGAAATAGAATGGAATGAGGAAGAGGGTGTATACAGCCGGGTGAAAGATAGCGAGGACGCCAAAGAGGGAGATAGAGAAAGTTTTCTCCATGTGGTGAACGACGCGAAAGAGCGTGGAGGAATAAAAGACGCTCGTGAGAATGAGCGAGCGAGAAAACCCACGGAAGTGGGAGACTCGTGAAGGTTCAGATGTGCTAGTACACAAAGAGTGCTGGAGAACATTGTACAATGGATACGTACGAATGTACGGAATATCTTAAAGATTGCAAAAAATGTACAGTCATATCTACCCGTAAAAATTCTTATATAAAATAAGACAAAGCTTACACGAACAAAATTAAGGCAGTATCTTTATCTGGAAGTTTAAAGAAAAAAAAGTTTTTTTTTAACTTTATTTTATTATTGTACAAACCATTTTGAATACGTCTGTTAAAACCGTTGAATGATACTCACAAAATTAGCTGAGTAATTCTAATTGTAAGGAGTATGCTCTGGGAGCGCGGTCGGGGGGCAGCGACATTAAAGACGTTTTTCTCGACACTATGGTTTTCGAATCGGCAACCACGATATCTCGATAACCAATTGGCCGATTGAGGTCAGATTTGGCATGCACCTCCAGTAAACTATTTTTCAACGTTAGTAACAGATTTGAGTCGACGTTTAAAATATAACTCTCAGAATGGTTAGAAAAAAGAGAAAAATTGATAATAAAAGTTTAGCGTGTCGACATTTTATAAATTTTGTTTGCTCTATCCGGTACCAAACATCACAATAATCATACAGATTGAAAATTTGTTTGGTTTTTTTTCCAGATTCATACAACGTCCACAACACCGGTCGCCAATTGGGGGTGTTTTCCGTGCAGCGTTATAAACAAACGTACAGAAGGACACGATGTAATCTTTTTTTTTATTTGTACATGTTCTTGAAAGATCAATAGACGTGTATATTTATTTTCTTAGTTATTCTTTTAATTATTCCATGCTAAAAATCATTTCCAAAATAGCGCTCTCGACAACAGTACTGCCTTAATATGTTTCGATGACTTGAAAATTTTGCCTCGAGGGCGTACTATCGTTGAATATTATTCTCTGAGCCTTCCATTGGGCACAATGGGCACAAAAAAATTTAGTTCGTGTAATACTTTGTTTTTTTTTCACAATTAAAAAAATCGCTCCCCAGACGATAAAATGATAAGAATGTTGTTGGATTTTTCAGATACACCAACCCATGAGTTTGTTTGGGTTTCGAGGTGCATAAACATGATAAAAGTATTGTTAACCAAATATATAAAATCATGTGGTCAATGCATCAATAAACAATATATGATTAGGGTAACTCTGGGCAAGATGAATACGCGGGATAAGATGAATCATAAGCCTCGCGACTAAACAGTGTGTGCGAGCACAGTGCTCCCGTTGCGTTGGAGCTTGGAGGAGCAGCGATAGGGTGAATGAGTGTGAAAGCATCAACTGTGGCGGGAGCTCGCGTCTCGAGTGAGAAAACAATATCGTCTATTTGACAAAACGATGTAATTTTTGGTAAAGTTTAACATCGTTTCCGTTTATTTGAGTTGCTGATATTGATTAGAGAGAGGTAGGTAAACACAATGAAAGTACTCATTATTAATATAATAAGAACGGTTTGTCAGAAATATTCAAGGTTATTGCGTGATTTTTTGTTAATTCGTTGGCCGTCTAATGGGGCAAGATGAATACAAGCTATCGCAAACCCGGAATATTTTACAACGTAACACTATTTACGTTAGAAAGGGTGAAATGAAACTAGTGAAGCATTTGGTTCCTCTTCAACCGGTGTATCTACCAGAGGAAGAAGAAGAACTTACAAATGATGAAAATGATAAGGATACAAGATTATTCGGACTAATCTTACAGAACTTAGACGATTGGCTTATCAAATTGATGGTATTGAGAATTAAACCACTTTTATATGAGAAAGATGCGAATAATTCGAGTCCCATCATCATCCCAGCGCTGATTCATCTTGCCCCGCATACGGGGTGAGATGGGAAAAATAATGGTTTAATTAAAAATATACATTGTATGGTACATATCAGAACGACTGATTTTTTTTGCTTCTGTTGTTTTATTTCAACATGACCCTGGAGGTATACCTAATCCAATATCTTTTGCACATCGAAATTAAATCTACCATATTATGTATGAAATTAACTACCATAAAATGAGTTTTCAGGATGACCCGAGTGCGTCAAAAGCAAGACGAATATATAGATGGAAAATGAACAATGAATATTTTGGATTTGACACTTTCGTACGAAGAGTACAATGAACATGACAATGTCTATACTAACTTGAGTATATCGCGTATGTAGATGTTGCATTTCCAACGGGAAGAAGATAAAAAGAAGAGTACTTCGTGAATGTGAGAACGCGCACTCCCTGTATAGTAGCTGCAATTGAGGAAGGAACATAAGAGGGTAGAAAACAAATACACTGTTTGTTTCGTGGAGACACGCTGGATGACGCGGTAGCGGGGGAGGACACGGAGGACGACAATTTCAGAGGTCTGTGTTTCTCTTAACTGCTCGGCAAAGCTAGCGGAGCAAAGCCATCAGCATCAGTAGCAAAGTCGGCGCAATGTACGGGAGGAAGAAAGAGTCATCGTACGGATAGCCAAAGAAGAAGCTGGCCAGGAGCATCGGGAGAGGAGAGGCTGCTCGAGTTCCTGGCTTGAATGCAAATGAGACAAGCCGCGACCAGTTAAGAATCGGTGCCACCAGAGAAGTCGCCCTGTGAGATCCATCCTCTTCGCTTGCGCGCGGACTCTTTCCTCTCCGCTCGTCGACTATAGTCAGGACATATATATGTGTGTGTATATATATATATATATATACAAATATAGATCTATTTGTGTTACGAAGGAAGACAGTCGTTCCGTACACTAGCGAGCTACTTTTCTTTGGCATTCGTGCAGGCCCCCGCAAGCACTACCGGGTATATCGGTATATTTTTTACGAAAACCAAGAGAACGGAGAGTAAACGGGGATTCATGGACATCCTTAGAATCTAACGAGAGAAGAAGAAAAGCCGATCGTTGAAGGGCCCGATGCTGACCGCGCGGGAATAGCACGGAGAACAATGTCAAATTCCTCGCAAAATGTTTTCTTTATCCTCCTTCGACTTTGCGCCCGACATTGCCTCCCGTATCTATACTTTTTCCATGTCCCTTAGCGTTCTTCGCGTTCTCTCCCCTCCGAGCGTGCACACCGGTGTTGGAACTCGCCGGTAGCCACAATACGATCTCCACGTCGGCTCCATTGGATTTTCTATTATATCCAGGAGAGCTTAAGCGCTCGAAACGACGAAACCGGAAATACTGCGTGGAGAAGAGATGCGCCGCGGTTCTCAGAAATTCCAGTCCGATTCGCCGCGGTTCGTGTGCTCCACGGCCGCCGCCGAAGCATGGGACCGCGTCTCCAGCGGGTAATTGACTCCCGATAACAATGAGATTAGAATTGCGCAAATGGTGAGTTTTCGACTTTGCGGCCACTCGCGCGCGATTCCCGGCCACGGTTATTCTGTTCTTCCAACAACAATAACGCGGCGCTTTCGATTTTTTTGCACTAAAGCGTGAACGAAAAAACGGCGTGCGAACCAAGCGATTCGTCACTCGCGAGAAAAACGTGAGCGTTACATTCGCTTCGTGGTTAAATATAATCGATAAGTCTAATGGCGAATGGAAAACTTTGGATACTATGGTAAACGGACTGTGGAAGATCCAGGAAGTGCCGCCAGACACGGTCGTGAGAATGAGAAAAAGAGATGGAGATTTCGCCACGAAAATAGCGTGTATATGTATCTATGCAGGAAAATACCCTCCCCCCCCTCCCCAGCAGAGTTTGCGTTCTCTCACCTTTTTTCCCCTCCGTGGTTTCTCTATACACCCGCATATATACACCTCGCCAGGAACTTTATAGCTCATGAATGAAACATGGGCTTACTCACGACGACGACGACTACGACGACGGCCTGGACGCGAGCCAGCACACGCGTTCTCGTGTGCTTCGAGTAGTAACCCACAGTTGTGCTACTATATGCACTAGGGGAGTTTGTTGGGGCAAAAAAAAAGCGTTGCGAGGATAGTGAAGTTAGACGGGAAAGAGATTCACTCTCGGCATTTGAGCATAGGACGTTTTACGGTGGCGCTGCAATCTTACGTCATGTGTGTGCTGGTACCTGCACTCGTCGTCGAGTCATACAATGGGGTGTTACACCATAGCGCCTTTATACGTACAAATACCTACTCGTTCGTTGGGTATACCGGGTGATTGATAATTCAACCTATTCCTTGGAAGAGGTTATACCAGGAGTCGCTTGCAACAAATTATCCCCTGTCAACTAAGGGTCAAATATGCGTGGTTTTCGAGTTATGGTGGTTTTAAGATTTTTCATAAATTTTCCGACTTGCTGCCAAAACAAGAAATTGTAAAAAAAACTAATTTACTTTGGACACTCAATTGATACTATTCTGAAAGCTGATGAATAAAGGATCACTTTGAAAAAAAATAATACCGACAATTCCCGTAAGCTCAGAAATAAAAGATCTTAAGTGGCAAAAATTATTGTTTTTTTCTTTCAATTCGACGAGGTTACGTACCTGTGTAAAAGTCGATAACATTTGTACCTTTTTAGACAACTCGTGAAATAAGGAAATTATTTCCGTACTTTGTATGACATGTGTCATACATTTTTTATCGGGTGATTCTCATCGATTTTTTAAAAATGTACAAAAACGTTGTCATTCTTGTCACTTAATATCTTTCATTTCTAAGATTATCGGAATTTTGGACATACATTTTTTAAATGCATTTATCCGCTTTCAGAAAAGTATCAATTAAGTGCCCAGAGTGGTTTTTTCACAATTATTTGTTTTTGGTTACAAGGCTGAAAGTTTATAAAAAATCTTAAAACCACCATAACTGGGAAACCACTAATTTTCGAGCCCTAGTTCACAGGGGTTAGTTGCAAATGTCCTCTAGAATAGTCCCTTCTAAAGAATAGGTGGAAATACCAATCACTCTATATACGTGTATATACATATGGTTTAAATTAACAGCGATGAATCGTACAACCCCAAAATTCCTCACAGCGTGATATCTCGGTTCTATCTATTCTCACATTTGTAACGTATAACGTACCGCGATATAAAATAAAATAACATCATATACTGTGCAAACGGACGGTTTAAAAACGTATAATGTAAGTATCTCGACCGGAGATCCGAGGTGATAATAATAATTTTTTTTAAGATTCTTTTTTCGTTCTTTCTTTATACCCCCCGCTCGCCGGTGCATTCATTTCCCGACTGTCTCTCTCTCTCTCTCTCTCTCTCTCTCTCTTTGCTTCTCTCGCATCTCGTCTCGTTATTCATACGCACCCGTGGAATCGTCGTAATCGTTAATAAGACGAAAGAGATTCAGTGTACGACAGACGGTGGTTGGAATACGTAGAAATCGTATGAGAGTTCGCGACCGCACTCGGCGAGGAGACCCGAAGCATGCGTCGTTTTGCACTCTATACTCGGGCACCCCCTGCCCGCAAAACCGAGAAAGAGAATCCCGACAACGAGTGTCGTAAATATGAGGCGAGGAAGCCAAAGGAGCAGCGAGCCCTCTCGGGTATTTAACCGGTTAATGGCGGGGTCAAACGGCAATAACGTAGCCGAATAATCGTAAAAAAGGAGGTTGCCGTGGTAGCTCTCCGCAATTCGGAGTTCGGAATACCATTTGTACGTATTTTTCGCGCACGATTCGATATCTTGTCGTTCCATCGACGATTCAATCGGCAAAGCTCAATTGTTCTTCAATCCGCGACAATATTATTTGGGGCATAGCGTAGTTACAGTTATTCATAATGTTCGGCAGGAACCGTTCATTCAAGATTTTGCATATGCTAGAAATATTGAAAAAACGATCTTTTTTTATTTTATGCTATTATATTATAGGGTTTTACCTTTAATTTGGAACAGTGATTTTGTAAACTTGTGAAAATTTGACTGAATCATGATGATTTTTGTGAAGGATCAGATCGCCCACGGCGCTACGGCGAACCGTCGCACTGTCATTCACCCTTTTTTTGCCCTTTTTCTTGAAAACATGTTTTGTAAAATAGCGTAAGTCGTGTCTCACAATTTATTCGTTCGAATCATTTAAAAAATCGGGTTTTGTTTTTTTGTCGGGAATCCAACTTTTATTCTACAACTTGCTATTGTCGTAATTTATAAAATCCCGTAAAGTATCCGCCCATATGGAAGTTTTATTATTATGTTAAAAGTATATTGTTTTTTTCTCATCTCACATCACCCTACCTGCCAGAAATACCTAAACCGAATGGTCATACAACGGTGCCACTTTATATAAATAATATTGACTCCATTGTTTATCAATATTTTTCAATTGAAAAATATTCAAACTTGCCAAGACTATGTGTTAATTGTGAGTAAAATCCCAATGTCGTCATCCCGATAGTCTCATCGGAAAAATATATTGAAAATCGAACCGTTTTTAGGGCTCCAAACATGAAGACCCGTCCAGGCTGTATTGTTGTCGAGAAATTTTAAAAAATAGTTTTTTTAAATCTAATTTTATTATTCCACCGACCTTTGTTCATGCACCATTGTAAACAAATGTCAAAAAGCACATAATAATCAACTTTAAAAAAAAACACTTTCTGGAATGATTAATAAACGTGTGTAAAAAAATTCAGAAAGAAAACTCAAACAGTTTAAAAGTAATTCCACCCTAAAAATCACCTTCAGAACAGCGTTCTAGTCAACATTACAGCCTTAAATGGTTATATTGATGTCACTGGTACGCGTGAAGGTTACGGATATCATTCATGTCTATCATGGCCTTAATCTTCGATTCCTTCAATCGACGGTCGCCCAACGCTCCCGTCCTGCTACACTATTCCTAGTACCTCCCAAGCGATATATAATAGGTATACGTGCTGAATTATGTGGTTGCGGCTACCATAATTACCGATTCAATAAGCCTATGGTACCGGTGTAATAGGCGTACTGTGAAACTCTATGATTACGAAACGAACAGACGAACGCCGTAGAGGTTGAAAGAGAGAAAGAGAGAAACACAAATAGGGAAGTTCCAAACCCATTTGCACGTCGCCATTCTTTCCTCCGATCTTTGCTCACCCCTCACACCTATTATACCCGTCATAGTCAATTGGAAGATCAGATGGTCAGAATCCAAGTGAAGATATTCCCTTTTTTCAATAGAGCGTCAGTAGCATGGCATGTTTGCGTATCGGAAAGTGAGATAGAAAGTGAAATGAAGAACGTTTGAAGAGATGAACGGGTACATAACGAATAAATGTATATGGATCCGAATGGAAACAGCAAGGTTAGCGTACACGGGTGAGCGGGGTGCAACGTTCGCTGCTGGTGAACGGCCTTTGTCGCGTGGGCAAAATTAGTGCAGCTAATCAACCGATGAATTGAGGGTTATTCGTGACGAAAAGTGTGAAGGTCAGTCGAGGCACGTTTCTCGTTCGTTTTGACGTTAGTCGCGCTTAGCCTATGTGATACGAACTGGGAGGAGCGTGCAAGTTCGTAGTGCACGCGGATGAGAAGAAAAAGAGTATAGGTGGACGAAGCAGGGAGTGAAAGGCAGAAGAGAAATGAGAGGGGGGCGGCTGGAGGGTAGCTCTATAATCATAATTTAGCCGTAATTACATTTATGACCCACTTTGCCCTCGTAAATTGTCCACGAGTAAAGAGAGGGAGGAAGGGAGAGAAAGAGGGAGAAGAGGGAAAGGGGCGGAGAGTTGGGCTCCATCGCTTGTTGTTATTACACACGTGTATCTCAGCTACGAGGAGGACGACGAGAGCGATCCTTCCTCACCTACCTTTTTTTCTATATGCATCGTTATTAAGAGGCTGATTGGTAAACGCACCAGCAAGCATGCAGCCAAGATCCGAGGCCCAAGTGTTGAGCGGCGATGAGTGCGATGAGAATAACGACACGATGCATTTTCGCCCCCTCAATTCTTACCGTCATGAGCATACGGAACATTGCGATTACAAGCTTGATAGAAAGAGAGCGAGATATGTCGATCTTTCTCATTGCTGCTGATAACGATTAGGTGCAATCATTGCTCTCGCGTTAAGCTCCCTCAGCCCCGAGATCTTTGCTGTCCCAGCTGTCACCACGAAAATAATTATGGCAGACAGTGAACGGCGAAAAAACATACGAGTCCTCCGAATGTTTCGTTTCGCTGGAGGGTCTCATTGGTTGTAACATCGATACATCCTCATTCAAATGGGGCGAGCTAGGTGTTGGCGTAAACCAGTTATACGTCGAGGACTGCTTCTTCTCTTTCGGTCGAAGAAGAGACAAGAAGTGTCACGCAGAGGGGAGATAACATTTTCTTCTCATGCCGGAAGTGCTCTCTAGCGCCCATCGACAGTCCTCGAAAGGATAAAGTGAAAAATAAGGGGAAGGAGTGCTCCCTTTTTCCAGCAAGCACAGCTATGCCGAGAGCCGAGAAGAGCTAAAGAGAGTAAAGAGTCGCGTCAGCAGGGAGGAACACGGACGCATTCCTGCAGGCACCGATCATTCCAAGTCCCCATTGGCTGTGCGCCCGGAGAAGCGTCACACCGGTTGGCCACCTTAATAATACGGTACGAACTCTCCTCTCCCGGGTGGAGTGGAGTGCTCAACAGGCAAAAGGAGGGCTACCAGACCCCCATCGTGTGCTCTCTATCCATCTCCCTTTCTCCCTCCCTCTCTCTCTCTCTCTCTCTTTGGTACGTTATCCTTCGTTACATTTCCGCAGAGAGAGAGAGAGAGAGAGAGAGAGAGAGAGGCCCGTGCGAGCTCCCATGTATCTGCTCACCGGACGTTCGTAGCAGTTACGTAAATGGATACAATATGTTACGTACCTTCATTACGTCGGAATGTAAGTCATGCCGCGCATGACCCAAACACGAATTCCTTATTTTCTTCCGAATTTCTTCTCTCAAGCGTCAATCCTTTTATAACGAATCATTCTCCAATGCAGACGAGAAGCACGCACTCGAATGAGCTACCGTAAAGATCAATGATTTTCGTAAGCCTAGCCTTGAGAGGACATCTCAATCGCAAGGGAGAAAAAAACAACGAAAAGTAATACGAAGAAGGAAGCGAGAAACGACAAAGAGAAAAGAAGGATGGTTAACGAAGGTGGGCCGGAAAGAGGTAGGCGGTTAGTCGTGAACCAGTCGAAGAAGAAAGAAATAAAAATCTTATGAGGTTGATAATACGTTTGGAAACAATTACGCCCGGTTCACCCGTGTGCCCCCTCTCTACACGTCGATGAAGAAGGCCCCTCTGTCAGAAATTATGAAAGCTCGTATATCGCAGGACATTCAATCCCTCCTTCTTAAAGGCCGAGCAACCAACGGACCCTACAAACGAATTCCGAAGCGACGACAGATTCATAGCCTGTTTTCACAACAGTGTCTACGGAGAACAGATGCTTATTTTTTCATCGATCCAACCACAAAACTCTTATTTCCCTGCTCCTTCGGATTCGTTCTCTTTCTTCATTCGTACGTATGTATTTGGTGGCGAAAGGAACCCTCGGAAGATTGTACAGCCGAGATTGCGAGCACCAGAGAGAAGCACCGCAAGCTTGGACGTCTGGCTTGTACGTGACGAACAACTTCTTTGTAAAGTCGAATGAGAAGAGTTATCGCGAGGGTGCACAGCAACATTTATATATTTATATACCCACGCACTCACACACACATATCTATATATACATATACGTCCAGACATATAAACACACCTATATTATACTGCCTGTGGTGTTGGTTTCAATTCTTCCATAGTACCAAGGTCCCATTTTGTCCGGATACAATATATACGTGCGCTTTAGCCTTACTGTACATATTGTATTACGTGTTAGTATCCATGAGGCGGAATGGCAAGCCCTGGCGAATCACAATGATCGACAGCAGCTTGCGGGAATTTGTTTTCAATGCTTTAATACAAGCAATTTGTAACATCTTTCATACTCGGTGGCGCGGACGAGTAGAAAAGTGGATAGTTGTCAGTGGTTATCATCGGGATATAAGATTTCATAAGCAAAGTCCCAATGGGAAGTCGACAAAAAATATAGCTAAAGTTGCCCGTGCATATTGCGAAGCTTGCAGTTGTACTGCTTCCCAGGTAGGAAATCAAAAGGCTGACGATTGAAACAAGCTTGTGTGAGCCTTGTTTCACCGAGCCTGAGTGAGACAGGCCTGTGCCAGGCTTTATTGTATCGTTTGGAGCAGCCTGGAACCAAGACTGGCTGCTTAGCCTAAACTCAGGGTTATTTCAAGCTTTATTCAGCCAGTGAATTTTAAGCCTAAAAAATCAAGGCTGGATGCAGGCTTGTTTCAGGTTGTGATAAAATAAAATAAGTTTAAAATAATATTTTTTCTGTACTTTTATGAAATAAAATTAGCAATAAATGCGAGAATATGTTGAAATTGTGTATCTGCAAAAAAAATTACACTACTGACATTTTACTTCATCCTCTATCTTAATTTTCTAGATCAATTTGACGCAATAAACATCGACATTTTTCCACCCGAAAAAATGAACTTTTTTCGTTTAGACATTCTCATGAATTAAGTAAGAAACGAAACAGCCATGAAATAAATATTACAGTGTTATGCACACAAAGCGAAGTTGTGTTGCACTATAGTGACGCTCTTATTGAATGTGAAATATTTTCGACAAAGTATTGATTTGAACCGAGAAAAACAGAGTCAGTTTGATGCGATAACAATCGAAATTTTTCACTCGAATGTACGATCTTTTTTGTTTAGATATTTTTACGAATTGAATTGAATTGAATACGAAAAATTAGATATAAAATGAAAAAATCATGAAATTGGAATTAATTATGCATACAATGTTATGAACGCACAGCAAGATCATGCAGCACTAGTTACAAACTTCTTTAATGTGAAACATTGACAAGTATGTAGGAATTGACGATGAAAAAAGGGCTCGCCAAGCTCTGAAACAAGGCTCACATTTTTCAATTCAGGCTGAGCACCAGCCTGATTTCAGGCCTAGCCGAACCTCTGAATGATAACGCGGTTTCAGGCTCTTGCACACAGGCTTGAACAAGGGTTGGTAGAAAAGCCTGTACTAAGCCTGAAACGACGAAACAACGAGGTTTGAAACGAGCCTCGTTTAAGGCCTTAAACAAGGCCTTAAACAAGGCTTGTTGTTTCGTCGTTGCAGGCTTAGTACAGTCTTTTCTACCAACCCTTGTTTAAGCCTATGTGCAAGAGCCTGAAACCGCGTTATCATTCAGGGGTTTAGCTAGGCCTGAAATCAGGCTGGTTCTCAGCCTGAATTAAAAAATGTGAGCCTTGTTTTAGAGCTTGGCGAGCCCTTTGTTGATCGTCAATTCCTACCTGGGGCGCAGGCTTATCCCAAACTCTTCTCGAGGCTATATGAGGCCTGTTTTTAGTTTTCTATATTCTACAATGGGGTACATTTAATAAATTTGTAATTAATGTGATCTATTCCATTTTTTAATTTTATTTTATCTATACATTTTATCATCTATATATTTTATCAACTCGAAACGATCACATACCCAGGTAGGAATTGACGATGAAAAAAGGGCTCGCCAAGCTCTGAAACTAGGCTCACATTTTTCAATTCAGGCTGAGCACCAGCCTGATTTCAGGCCTAGCCGAACCTCTGAATGATAACGCGGTTTCAGGCTCTTGCACACAGGCTTGAACAAGGGTTGGTAGAAAAGCCTGTACTAAGCCTGAAACGACGAAACAACAAGGCTTGAAACGAGCCTCGTTTAAGGCCTTAAACAAGGCCTTAAACAAGGCTTGTTGTTTCGTCGTTGCAGGCTTAGTACAGTCTTTTCTACCAACCCTTGTTTAAGCCTATGTGCAAGAGCCTGAAACCGCGTTATCATTCAGGGGTTTAGCTAGGCCTGAAATCAGGCTGGTTCTCAGCCTGAATTAAAAAATGTGAGCCTTGTTTTAGAGCTTGGCGAGCCCTTTGTTGATCGTCAATTCCTACCTGGGTTGCCGCGTTGTTGCATCTGGAGACGGCTGCGTGGACGCGGTCGGGCGACAAGAAGCTTCGGCGAAAATTGCCCGGGACGAATGCTATTACTATCATCGTTATTATCATTATTATAATGGCTGGCATATAGCAGAATATGTTCTCGTGAGCGGTCGGACGATCTTCTCTCTCTCTCTCTCTCTCTCACTCTCACACTTTCTTACTCAATCTCTTCCTCGTCTCGCTTGCCTTCTGCAGCCGCACTTTATACCGCGAGGGTTCGTTGGTAGATACGGGTGTTTCTCGCATCCTCTCTCTCTCTCTCTCTCTCTCTCTGTCTCTCTTCCCGCGATCCATAGCATTAAAGGTATGTGTATGGTTCATACTGCGAAGGCCGGGCCGGGCTCGGGCCGTCCAATAAAATCGGACGGCCGACAATTTTCGGTTACGCGTGATCTCATTAACCTGGCCGTCCGGCCGCCACTCCTCCTCCACCTCCGTCCTCTTCTCCTTCTTATTCTCCTTATCGTCTTCCTTTTTCTGCCTCGTCTTCTCTGCATCCTCTGACTTGGCCTCAGTTGCGGCAAACCTCCGGACATCTCCCTCTTCCCCTCTCTGCTCTTCACCACCTATTTCGTGAGTTTTTCGTTCACCGCAAGGGTCCTCCTCCGCCCTCCGATCTTCAATCTTTCGCTAGTTCTCTCCTGGTCACCTCGCATAGAGAACGAGAAGATATACAACGACAGTGCACCGGAGGGATACAACACAAACGTGCTCTAAAGATATTTAGAGCGGGAGCCGGATCAGTAAGTGGTTTTGTTTTGGCTTTGCAATGAATTAGGTTGGACGATATTCATATATACGCAATTATCATGTTGTCGGAGGAAAAAAGTAATGCATGGCTGATACTTTTGTTTTCCCGTTCACGCATGTCATTGCTGAATATTGCAATCAAATATTTGTAATATCGATACCTCAAAGATGCGTTCGCGTTTGCGAATTTTCAACATATACGTACACACGCACGTATCTGCATGCACACAGGAGGACCCGTTTGCTCTATACTCAACGAACCAATGCCAGGCGGGGTTCTTGACTCGTTGCACATCCCCTCGTGATTAGGGTGCTCGACGAGCATGAACCATGTGCCCGGCTACTCGGCAGCGGTGGGGACATAATAATTTGGCAAAAGCAACAAGACGCGCTTCCTCTCGATCTCGTCATGCGGCCGCTCTTGGCGCGGTATGCGAAGCCTCATCGTCAAAATGGCGCCGAAGCAACGCACTCAACCGCATGACGGTGCAGTTATTAAAAAATGTACGCACACACATACATTTATGTATATATACACACACACACTTATATGGTAGCTCTGCTTTCGCCCGCGTTGAAATCCTATCGATGGAAAATCTGTCCCCTCTATTTTTCATTTTTTTAATTTTCGGTGGCTTCGTGGAAAATATTTAATGAGACACTGAGGCACATGCGCACTACCTCAATGCGTACGATTCGTATGAGGTTGAAGCTTGCATCGTTGGAACGTAATGAAAATTAATATTTACGAATTTATTTTGGCATATATCGCGAACAAAAATTCCGCAATATTTTTTTGAGATACTCATTTAGCGCTCTACTATATAAATGTACGCAAAAATATCTTGTGTATTGATCAAAATAAGGAGAGTAAAATGTAAAAAAGAACTTTCGTTGCGTTTCAACGAATTTCAACACCATGGATTCTTACCCACCAAAATCCTCTCTCTCTCTCTCTCTCTCTCTCTTGTTCTTCCCTCCCTAGCACCCTGAAAATAATGATCAGTGAAAACAATGTTAAAAAAGAACGGAAATTACCCACACCCCCTAATTATTTGTAAAGGCCATAGCCGGGTAAGCAGGGAAAAATTTCCCCCGCATTTTTTCCAGCGAAATTTGGAGTATATTCTAAGGTATAAAAAAAAAACAAATTTTCTGAAAATTTCATGCCCGTCAACGCAATGGTTTTAGAAGAATGAATTTTTTTAAATATAAAAAAAAATGTTTTTTTTCCGGAAACGGTACAGTGGATCGATTTGATTTTTTTTTGGTACTTGTTCCGATCAAACGTGTTACGAAATAAAATTATAGAACGTCTTGCGAAAGATTAAGGTTTGAAAAAAAAAATAATATTCCTTGTTTTATTATTTTTTACTATAAATCCACTTGGGGTACAATAGCGAAAATTTTTTCATATAATCTTTGGGCACCTTATTAGATTATATAATTTTTTCACCATGATCGGTTTGGTACGCCACAGTGAAAAAAAAGAAACACACTTTATTGATATATTTTAGTTATATATCTATATAACTAAAATATATCAATAAAGTCTGTTTATTTTTTTTTTTTTCACTGTGGCGTACCAAACCGATCATTTTGAACAAATTATATAATCTAATAAGGTGCCCAAAGATTATATGAAAAAAATTTCGTTATTGTACCCCAAGTGGATTATAGTAAAAAATATAAAACAAGGAACATAATTCTTTTTAACCTTAATCTTTCGCAAGATGTTCTATAATTTTATTCCGTAAGACGTTTGATCGTAATAAGTACCAAAAAAAAATCGAATCGATCCACTGAAGCGTTTCCGGAATTTTTTTTTTTTTATTTAAAAAAAATTCATTTTTCCAAAACCATTGCGTTGACGGGGTTGAAATTTTCAGAAAATTTGTTTCTTTTTTATACCTCAGAATATACTCCTAATTTCGCTGGAGAAAATGCGGGGGCAATTTTTCCCTACTTACCCGGATATGGCCTTTGTGCTTTTTTTTTCGTCCGTTTATTTTCTCATGTTTGTTGGAATGCTTTTTTAGTGAAATTGTGATTAAGTGTATGGCGTAATGTTCAAAAGACTTAATCATATTCCACAGTCTAAGCTGTGCTTTCGTGAAAGATTGATCGTAATCGACTCGATAATTCTCGCGTCTTCTTACAAACAAACGCGCAAACGTACAGACAGACAACTTTTATTTCAGAATACGATTTTTCACTTGGGTAAGATAATACAAAAAATCTGTAAAGGGATGTTCCAACAATTTCAAAATCAGGCAAAGCACCCATTAAACTTTGATTATATGGCGAGCTTATACACGGAATTTGGCAAAGAGTTCTCAAAGTGCAAAGACTTAAAAAAAAAGTGGCTATGACGAAATCCTCTCGGTCGAAAGTTTTAATACGAAGGAAGAAAAAAGCATTATCTGCAGCATGTAGGGAGTAAAAAAAATGTAAAAGCGACGAAAAAGAAGGAAGAGCTGCGTAAAGAAATTGGACATACAAGTGTGAGGAGTTGGTCTCTCCCGTAATACAGTACGACGGTGTGTATGGAAAAGGGTGGATGATGGTAGAGGGCCTCAGCGGTTGCACGCGGGCGGCGTTACTGGCAAACTTTGCCCAGGAGAGGATGCACGTCTCGCTCGATCCGGCAGCGTAAAGATGGTCGTGCGCGATAGTGTAGAGTTAATAACGGACGGCCGGATAGACGAGAAGGGAAAGAGAGGGCGAATGAGATGAGGGAAGAGCAACGTGCCCGTATGTCCGTATAGCTCTCCAGAAGCAGAAGCGGAAAAGCAACAGGAGAGGAGAGGAGAGGAGAGGCCGAGCGAGAAAGAGAGATGAGATACTGCGAGCGCGAGCTGCTGCGAGACCGATCAAAACCGCACGGACATTTTGCGCTCTGCCATAACAACCGAGTAAAGGACGCGCGTTCTTACAAGCATTACTACGCCTTTATCTTTGTTGGGCCGGATGATGGGGATACGAATATATAGCCCTTTTTCTCTATACCGTCTACTGATTTTCTCCCTCGGTCCTCCTGCTCCACCGACGCATCCTACCAACGAGAAAGAACCTCGTCGACAGGCATATCCTCCTATTTCCCCTTGGCTCCCCACACGACACGAAACTAATTCAATCACATATGCATCTTACGCGAGCTCTCATTTCCATAACGGGGCGATATACGCGGCTTCGCGAGAGAAGAACTTGGACAAAGTATTGCACTACGACAAGTGCTCTCGGACAATTATACATTACACGGCACATAAAGACCGGAACGATATGTGAAGTACGTGCCACTTGGAATGTATAACCTGTTCCAACAACACACGCAGGCTGGGTAAAAGGGCTAGAGACGCGGAGAGGAGGATAAAAAGAACGCAGCTTGCGACTGTTGTTCCTTTGTGGCGGAGTCTACAATTATGCAGCTATGATGCTTAATGAACACCATCTACTACACTGAGAGAAATGTATGGATTTTTAAATAATATTCTAACCGTGTTTTATATTTCCCCGACGGGACGATAGTATTTTATAACACTAGCTACTACCAAAAGTATAGTACCGCTTATTGATATTTTAGCAGTAGCGTAAATTATGCACATATGTTAGCCGCAACCACCAATCTTACAAGCAAACGTTGATTGTTCAATGCTATACACAGTTCATTCAAAAAGTTCTGGGACTAATTGTTTTTTTTTTCGAAAGAAAAAAGGAGTTTCGAAAAAAGTTAGTATTTAATTTTCAACATAATCTCCTCCTTGTTCTACATAAATTTTGCTGCGCTCGTACAGCCGCTGGAACGACCTGGAGAAATCCTTTTCTGGAGTGGCTTTCAGAGCCCTGATCGCGTTCCTTTGAGTCGCCTAAACATCTTGAAAACGTTCTCCGTTCATTGCGATTTTCAATTTAGGGGGGAAAAAAAAGTCTGGCGGAGCCAGATCTGACGAGTAGGACGGGTGGTGAATCGTGGTGACCAACTTTTGGGCCAAAAATTGTGTTACGAGTATCGAGGAATTTGATCGCGGCACTTTGCTCCATTGCGAAAATTGTGACCCAGTGACAAAAACACATCTACTTCAAACGAACACAGATGGCCTCTGAATGAAGTTACAGCGCTAATATCTCAATGGTAGATAACTAAGGAATGATACTGCATAGTTCCGCCGTCGGATAACGGTTAGCGCCAGTTGTAGATTTTATACAAAATTAGTCTCGGACCTTTTTGGATGAACTGTGGATAGTACAGTAGGTTTTTATAAAATGGATATTCCCTGACACTACAAAAAATGTACTTTCCCAAGATCCTAATGGTGAACAGGGCAAAAATATATATGCGTTCATTACGAATGTTGCTTGTGATCTGCGACGATGTTTATAGTGATTTGTACCATATTATAACGTACGACCTGCTATATGCGTATTTAGTGTGTTATTCGATTATTTTTTGTACACTTCATGCGTGCTGGTTCAAGGCATCAATGCCCATCTATTGAATGCATAGAAGATTTCATATATCCAAAATAAAATAGTTAACAGAGGTTCTATTTTATTTTGGATTTATGTTAAAATGATTATGTTGAATTTTTGTTGAAGCTACTTAACAAAATAAAATACTTGATATTTTTTTTCAATTATAATTCGTCATTCCCTGACCGCCTGTAATGATTTATTGCGACGAAAATATTTCACCTACACATGTAGTAGAAACCTACAACCTACCTGGCGATACTAGGCATGCTGCCAGTACGCTATCGAGTGTTAGTGGCATCTTGATCGCAGATATGGCATAACAGACAAAGGTCTGTTATGCCAACTGAACTTCCGAGTAGCTGTTGCCTCCGAATTACGTGAAACATGACACATATATTTTTGGCGATTATATAAGTCACTGCTTAAATAAATTTTTATCGCATCGCAATAGTTTTGTACCATATATAATAGTGATTTGCACCATATTATATAAGACCTGCTATGTGAATAGTAATGTGCTTCCTACAAGAGCAGAAGGTGAACTACAAGAAGAAGTGTTGAATTGATATACTATTTCTGCAATGTAACATACTATGCAACAGTTTGTGAAACACGCGTAGTTCTTAAGGGGAAGGTTTGCACTTTTGAAAAATCAATTTTTTTTTGTCTTTTCTTATAGGTAAACATTTGAAGAATATAATCCCAAAATTTAAAGTCAGTCAGAGCAAAACTCTCGAAGTTATTGACTATTTGAAAAGTACATGACCGATTTATTTCAAACTTGGTACACACTTTCTACATACAAAATACCTCCCCCCAACGGTTAGTTTAAGATTTTTTTACATTGAGGCGGTTTTTCACCCCCAAAATGGCGAAATTTTTCGTGAAAAATAGCACTTTTCACTTTACATGATCACCAAAAATTTGAAAATGAAAAAAAACATTATCAAAGACCGTTGGGGGGAGGATTTGATGATGCTTTGACTAAATTTTAATGGTACTTGATTTCAAATAACTTCTAGCTGAGATACACAGTGAACACCGCAAATTGTGTTGTTCCAAAGGCGTTCTTGGAAAAGCTTTGTCACCGGCTTGTTTGTGGATATTTTCGCGTACAAATTTCACGGAGTGTTCTTGAAATGACACTTAACAATGTACAAAAGGTTACAATAAATTTACTCTATCCATATAGATGAAAAAAAAACGCAAAAAAGTGTTTTTTTTTCACGCTGAAACTCCTACTCTCCTCTTAAACTACTAAGCATCGGTTGCTCCCACTGCAAATGTTTTCCGTCTTTGCTATGAGTAAAAATTACTATATTACTTCCGAATAGTCACTTTTCATAAGGTCTTCCAACAAATTACCTTCGACAAACGTTACCGGTAACCATCTAAATTGTACAAACTCGAATAGAATAGTAGAAGTTTGATCTCAACAAAACCTATTGTGATAGCACTGAATCAGCAATATCTATATTGTCAAGTCTTTTAAAATAATAATTATTTCGTGGATAATAGATAATTAAACACGAAACACCCAAATCGCGTGTTCAGATATACTTTCCGTTTATAGTTGTGCTAACCATATTATGATTGCTGTGTCAATAAACTATAGCAAATTTTACTATCCCCCCTCATGCCATGGTCGTTCTTGTAAATACCATGGACTTTTCTCTCAGTGCATTATGCGGTTGATAACCTGTGCGTTCTACATTTGTCACTGGCCTCCCGCAACGCGCGATCTCCCATTCAATGCATGTACGTCCCCCGTCAAGCTCGCCCGCATTCTTTTCGCATGTACGGAAACTTCGATAAAACTATGAATAATCCATTAAAAGAAAAAAAAAAGAAAACTTCCACGTACAAGGCCCGAAGGAAAATCACTCGAAGAAGGTCAAAATATAAAACACTTATTGCAAAAATCATAAATATGTTCGTGAGCACAGTTGTCTTTCGTGTCGATGGATCGATGCATGTATACGGATATGTACTTGGACATGTAGAATTCCAGTGTAATATACTAGAAAAAGAGATTACGCGATAGGAAAGGAGACGGAGTGAGCGAGCCGACTCCAACGAGTCTCCGGCAGCATGTGGAAACTCGCTAGTGATACAAGGTGCAACGATCCGTTAACGGCACTCGGCAGAATAACTCGGGCCACGTTGCAGATATCCCGGGCTCATATATAGCGGCCTCTTGTTGTCTATACAGCGTAGTAAGCACTCGCGTAGCTATCGGAACACGAATACAATCGTTCTCTCTCTCTCTCTCTCTCTCTCTCTGTCTCTCTCTTTGTCTCTCTCTTTCTCTCTCTGCACATATCCGAGGACAACAGGTACTTGAACGCCTCACGTACGTTGTCTACATTACAGATATCGCTAATACGTTATATAGTACTGTTGTTATGATAGTATGTAATGTGGAACGGAAGCCTCGACATATGGACCACGTGGCCGCGCGCATTCCCACGAGCGGCCTCTTACGTATCACCTACGCTGCACACATAGACATGCCCGATGGTAGGTGCTCTTTTGCGCTCTTATGCAACAATACGAGGCTCTAACGCATGCGAATAAAGAAACGAAAGAGTCAAGTGTGGTAGTGGAAAACAGCGTACCCCGACGCGTATAACTCAAAGACCCTCGCCACGCTTTCGATCGAATCAAATAATAATGGAATTAAAACGAACGGGAGAGCGTGGGTACAGTCACGGTGGTCGTCTCGAGATGAGAAAGAGAGGGATGGAGCGCGGGAGGGTGTGCAACACCGTCATCGCCGCTGGTCGTTCTGCTGGCGCGACTATGAAACCCCCCGTGACTTACGAGAGTTATACGAGTTTCTGGTGTTGAGTTGTCGGTATGCCGCGAGACGTCCCATACCACTTTCCTGGTAGACGCAATAAGAATCTAATAAAGAAATAAGGGGGAGGGGGGGGGGGAATGGAGCTGCCGTCGCGAGAGAGAACAACGAGGCTTGGCCCCATCGACGCTCTCCTCGCCGTTGAAGAGAGCACGAGGGAGGCTGAAAATCGAGCGATACTGTAAACAGCGTACCGGTGTTATGTCTGATTATTATATTAACCAATAAAATTGAAACCCATACGTCTCGTGCGCTCGCGAACGTTCGTGTCCCGAAGTGAAATATTGGAAATTCACATAGGGGCGGTGAGTATCTTGTTGCAGTGTTGAATCGTTATTTCAAGGTGATCGGGTCAATCGAAAGAGAGAACCGTACGGGGAATGACATTTCGCAGGACGAGTCTATCAGTTCTTCTCGATGACTACTTATAGACACGTGGATGCGGGCACGGGGGAGGGGTCATTATCGCCTCTCGAATTTCTTTTTCTTTTTTTCTTCGTTCGATGTATGTGTCTTTCTAGTCGTTTCCCTCGTGGAGCCGGACAGGCGGCTGCTTCAGCAACAGGACATTATCGAGAGCCGACCGGTCCCATCAACATTCCGCGTCCTTCCTTCCTTATCGATACTTGGATAATTTATTATACAATGTGTATTATAGCCTGGCGGCTTGGGAGAATCAAGCAGCGCGACGCGGAAAGTATATGTCGTTACACGCGTGTGTGAGCCACGACGCTCTCTCTCTCTCTCTCTCTCTCTCTCTCTTTCTCTCTCTCTCGCGAGAGAGAGAGAGAGAGAGACTCGCGCGGTAGCTGAATACGGCCAACAGTCACCGCCAATCTCGGTCATAGTAATCATCACGTTGCGCTCTCTCCCTCAAGTTCCACTCCGTCCTCCCGCCGCCGTCGCGCTCTTTCTACACCTACGGTGTACATGTATATCCACAAGGCCTATACCGTTTGCGAGACTATCTCTTATACAGTCTCTCGGGCGCACAGAGGAAAAAGAGAGAGAACGAGATGGATCGGGGCGACCTCGGACCTCGCGTGATCGTAAATACTTGCGACGGTCCAAGCGGGCGAGAGCAAGCTCCTTTTTCGCTATTAAACCTAATGTCTCTTATCGTCAGATCTCAATCACCGCGTGTAACTTAGAACCAACGATTTGCGCCTCTCATAGTCACATAGCCCCCTGCCCCTCGCCCTCCCGATGTATACACATAAATATTAACATGTATTCATACACTTTACACGAGTAACCATACTCAAAGGTATCCCCGTTTCCACTTTAGGCAATAGTATAATCATTATCGGTTTCGCATAATTGACACAAAATGTGGCGAGCCACACGCACATCGAATGGATTTTTAAGGGGCTATACCAGTGTGACACTTTAAAAAAATTGATTTCTTTCCCCTTTTTCGACACTTTATACTTTCGAGAATATCCTGTAAAAATGTCAAGGCCGTATTTCTAATAATTTTTCACTTGCAAAAATCGATAGTTAAATCTTTAAACGCGTTTTTCTCAAAATGAGATTTTTCAAATTTGCTGACATTGTAACTCAAAGAGCAATGATCCGATTGACTTGAAATTTGAACTGAGTACTCGTGAATATATTTACTCTACAATGGCGTAGGATATTTTTGATTGGATGAAAATTGACGATTTGGCATTGAAAAAACACGACCATTTTATAGGCAAGAAAACAGACTTTTTTCATAACTACGCGATTTTGTTAGATTTTGATATTTTTCGAAAATCCTACGTCATTGTACAGGAAATACCTTCCAGTTTAACGATTTTTTTTCCTTTTTCGGTTTCAGCTACTTAAGGGGTTACCCCCACTTGCGATTTTGAAAAAATCGATTTTTTTTATTGCATTCTGAAGTATAAGTATCTGAGAATATGTCCTGAAAATTTCAAGTCTATCCGAACATAATTGATTGAGATATGAGCGTTGAAAGAGAGGAATCCGTTGTGTAAACGACCGGAAATTGAAACGTTAAACGCGTTTTTCTCAAAATGGCATTTCTGAAGTCGGTGACCAAGATTACTCGAACACTAATGAACCGATCTTCTTGAAATTTTGCAGGCTTATTTAATACATAAAAATGTAGTCTTTAATCGTTCTATTTTTTTTTCGAAAAAAAATGGCCGTTTTATAGCCAAAATACGGCCGTTTTTTTTCGTTAAAATCGAACTATTAACTTTGACTGTCCGCCATTTTGTGAAAAATGAATATTTTTTAAAATCCTTCGATTAATCACTAGTTTATACTTATATTTGACTAAATCCATCCGCATTTTTTTTTCAGATGATCCACTTCGCCGCAATGTTGGTCACCGCAAACCGTGTATATAAAAACATTATTTCATTGACGGCCATTTGCCACTAAACAATGTAATATTTTTCAATAAAAAAATTACTGAAAGTTCTTCAAGATGTGTGGTTTAAGATGGGATATTGATCGATTAAAAAAATTTTGTAGTTTGCTTTAAAAAAGTGGGGGTACCGCCTTAATCGGCCCGAACCATGTCAGCAGTGAAGGAACTTTTTTGGCACCTCCGAAGGTAGCACATAAGTCGCTTGGATCTCAATTTCTTTCTATGAAAAAATTATGCAATATAGGTCAAATATAGCCAAATATATTCTTGATTTTCCGACATATTTAATTGAGTACTTTTCTTCTAAAAAATTCCCGAAAATCACCAAAATTTTCAGCGTTCACACTGGTCTAGCCCCTCAAACGAGCTCCTCGATATCGGAGGAAGAAAGCCACGCCGAAAAATGGCAAAGATGATCGTCATATTGATTAAGTCCGCGATTAAGATTCTCAATTCTTGTGGTCTCGTCCGCGTCGACTTTGCTACGCATGGTAACGCAGCGTACGTGAGGAAATATGGATTCTCTGAGGTTGCAACGCAAACGGGACTGTATCCTTAATCGTTCAACCAACCGCAATACTCAGCCTTGAGTTTCCGCCTCTCTCTCTCTCTCTCTCTCTCTCTCTCTCTCTCTCTCTCTCTCTCTCTCTCTCTCTCTCTCTCATCCACTCATCCTACACCATTGAAGCTCAAAACTATCCTGCAATTCTTGGACAAACAGTCTCGCGCAAATGGCAATTTTGTAACGAAAAATCGCTCAAATTGTAACTCTGAAAAGGGTTATTTGTATGTTGGGTTTAGCCCATTGAGGTAAATAACGCAGAGCCATTTGCGGCTATGAGTCATCCGGAGGATTCTCGACGGGGTGGCGAAAATTGCAGCATCATCGCGGGTCTCATTCGCCCCCTATTGCAGTTCGTATCGTGATAATCCCTCTCACGAACGAATCCACGACGTGGAAACTCTTTTGTGTTCCGTGTAGTGCCTCGGAACTCGGCAATTTGAGCTCGAGAAAGGAAAATTAGGAGAACGAGTTTGCTGAATTTACATGCCGTCTCTCACCTACTCTTCTGTATATCATTAAAAGTCACGGTGTACTCAATACCGCATGCTGCGCACATCCGTGACGAGAGAACAACCCAGGCGACGTCGTACCTTGGATTGTACGTACACCCACAGACGAAAACGTGCCTCTCTGTGTGTAACGTCTACCAAGATCGGCTGTATAAAGTTTGTCGCTAACGAAGGTAACAGGGAACTGCAACGAGCGCGCGAAACTCCTCGCGTCGTTGTTCTCAAACAGTGGCTGATCGGGCCAGGAGAGAAAGAAAAAGTCCAGAGGGAGGAAGATCATCCGTACGTATAACTATATACATAGACAGTACGCGATGATACCAAAGTGGAGGCGGCCAAGAGGTGACGCTGCCCTCGTGAAGCTCGCAGGGGACAGAGAGAGAGAGAGAGAGAGAGAGAGAGAGAGAGAGAGAGAGCGGGCGAACGAGCCTTGGTAAATGTAAATCGATCGAGAAGCTACGTTCATTAATTAGTCGCTCGAGGTGGTATGTTATCGTGACTTCGGCACGACGGCACGTCACACCGCTACTACGAATGAAAAAGCAAAAGTAAAGAGGACGAACAAGCCAAGTCAAAGTTTCCTGCTGCGGTAAAAGTATACACTTATATGTATTTATTTATATAAATTGTATATAGTACGTTATATGGTTAGACAAAGGGTGTTGCTACGGGGAGGACACTCCGAGAGTACACTGCAAAAACAAGGCGTGTTTGACGTGTGTTCAAAGTGTGTAGAAATAACACAACATAAAGTCTAAACACGCGTTGCCATGTTGATTCTACACACTTATGCATTTGGTATCACGTAATGCGTTATAATTACACACGTAATGCGTTAAAATTACACACGTGAGTGTGTAATTTTTACGCATTAGATTATTACACACCTTCGTAGCGTCCCCATCAATAACACGCTTATGCGAACACACATAAAGCGTGTAGAAACAACATACAAGACGCATCTTTACACACATTGGACTAAACAACACGCGTTGATAGCAACACACGAGCAAAAATAACACGGGAAAAAGTAACACAGTTTAGGTGTGTAAAAATCACCATGGTTACGGCAGCACGTCAAACTCATTAGTTGGTTTGACGTTGATTGATTGACAGGTTAACAAAAGTACATTTGGTCTTCAATTAACCGATTAACCCGTTCAATTAACCCGATAAGGTTATCGCTTTTTTCGGCCCCTTGTCAGGTTATCGTGGGTCACTGAAGACCCGAGGCATGTTAGAACACATAATTTGCAATGAAAAATTCTCATAAAATTCCTGAACACTCTTGAATACTTCTACTTTAAGGGTACACCATGAAGATTGCAAAACAATTTAAACAAATGTTTTATTTTTCGTCATAAACACACCCACCTCCCAAAAATGCAGACATTAACTAAAAATGGCTCGGGTCTCCAGCGACCCACGATAACCAAATCGGGTTAAGACCTTAGTATACACACACACCCTCTATAATAAACGTACTCAATATATATTTCTGACTATTGATAATGAATTTATTTACTTACTTATATGGAGAATGTACATTTTATTTACATTTTATTTACACTTTGCGTGTGTAAATAGCTGTAGACCCTTTTTACACGTTTTAACGTGTGTAAGAAAATAACACACGTCAATGTGTTGTTTGAACGCATCTATCCGTGTTATTTTTACACGGTTATTTTTTACACACGTTAAAACGTGTAAAACGTGTCTAGAGCCTTTACACACCTAAAATGTGTAAAAACAACACACTTGTTTTTGCAGTGTATGTACCACCTCCGTTATAGCGCTTCTCTGTGATTTCTGCGTACAAGCCACTTCGTACCGGAATTTCGTACTCGCTGTTTTCGAATTTGCGTATAACTTGTCCGGCAAATAACGTTGAAAGTCATGCGAACGCACGGACATGGGTCGAGTGTTGGGGCTGCTCCTTATACTCCTTGGGTGTCGGGAGAATCGTTCGAAGGTCTCTCGCGCACCCGTCGAAACGAGTTCCAAGAGCATATAAAACCGAGAGAGCCGAGAACAAGAGTGTTGCACATGTGGTACGAGTATGGACGAGCTCGCGGGGACGCGATACTCTCTCTCTCTCTCTCTCTCTCTCTCTCTCTCTCTCTCGCTCTCTCTCTCTTTCTTTCTCTTGCTCCGGACGTTCAACAAAACTGCACCAGGACCCGTTCGATTGTCCTTGCGGAGGAGAGTTCTCGTGCCGGGATGGTCCAAATTAATTACACGGATCGGTTTATGAGAGAGCCCCCGAACCGGCGAGAGCCTTCTCTGTCTCGGGTGGTCCTCTCCTTTCGCTCTCACCGCTGCGGCGGACCGCAACCTTGTTCTCCTTGTCTCTCTCTCTCTCTCTCTCTCTCCCTCTTTTTCTCTCGCTCTCTTTCTTCCGGGATGCGGTATATGCATCGCACTGCGTCGCTGGATACGTCCGAATCGCACGTTCAATTAAAACGAAGGTTAACCATTATTGAAGGATGTTGGTCTCACCGGTATGGCTATTATCGCGTACTTGAAAAATACATCGTAAAAACAGATCGGCGACCGAGTTATCCTTCAAACGACGAGACGATCGAACGCCCTTTTTCTTTAATCGCTGCAAAATGAATTTCAGAAAACCCGTGGAATTCCTCAGCACCGATGGGGGAGTGGATTCTTACTTGGCAGTCTCATATTGCTCCAAGCTCGAATGAGTAAGCAAGAAAAAAGGGACTAGCGTAGCAAGAACTAGGGACGGTGGAAAGTTGTTCGGGGAACGGAATGTTCGTTCGTTCTGTGGTCTTCTAGCCATCTCTTTCGCTCCCCCTTGCCCCTCGCTCCCGCTCGTTTCATCTCTTTGTGATTGCGGACGAAACGTCGGTTAGAGGAGTTCCGTGGTGTGACGGTGAGTTGCTGGTGCGAAGGGATATACCCAAGATGAAAAATGCTTGGCCCAAGGCGGTACGTGCCTTGGAGAGAGACCCGCTGAGAGGTCCGGATATCGATTCAATAAATGCCCTCGTGCATATATACCCGATACTACGGGCTCCTTGACCAGTGCTCGCGTCTACCAAAGTTGGAGAGTGAGAATAACCGCGGGAATACAGCTTCGACGCGCATACGCGGGAGCTTTTATGTGCACCAAGGCAGAGAGAGAGAGAGAGAGAGAGAGAGAGAGAGAGGGGGGGGGGGGGGAAACCTCGTATAGCTGTACAGCTTGCTCTCTGTATGCTTTCTCATGTATATTTAACGGCGGGTTCAGAGAATGTAGCGCACGTAATGCGTGTATATGTGTACGTATTATGCACATGGGTGCAGGGCGAGAGTTCACCGTTCTGGTGTTGTTTTTTTTTTTAATTTGTTCATTTAGGTTGTTTTTTCTACCTCTTTTTCAAGAGCATGCGATTCTCGGCGTTCGGCCATTGAGGTCTCCAGCGTGATCGAGGAGCCTCGGTTTGGCCCCTTGTCGGAGAATATATCGTGGCAAAAGGTATACGGGAGAAAAAGTCACGGTGTAGGTCGATATACGAGATATTAATTGCCAACACTAAATACGATAAACCGCTTGCGAGAGAGTTCAGCAACATCGGACCGAACCACCCCAGTGTGGGCTCGCTGTATCCTCTCTCCCCCTCTCTCTCTCTGTTTTTTTTCGCCATTCTTATTCGCTACAGCGTCTACTTTCGGTTTTATTTCTCGTTTATTTTTTATCCGAGTTTTTTGGAAATATTACTTCCTGCCATCGGTCTCCAACGGTATAATAAGCAAAATTCGATACCCCCCAGACACAGACACACACGAATCTTCCGGGTGAAATATATTTAAAGGCGCTCGCATATCTCGTGGAATATCGCACGTTGAGCACATATCCCGTGACGCCCGAGTGCATCTCGCGAAGCCCTCCTCGAAGGGGATAGCACGTGTGATATAAATTAAGAGACCCCGAGCGTAAGTCGCTTTTCTTCCTCGATGCGGCGATGGCACAGAAACCAGGACCTCTACGAACGTTCTTCTTCCTTACGCACCGCGATTATCCACGCTGCCAACATAAGGTGTCCCGAAGATGCTCCAAGAGAGAAGAGGAGAAAGAGAGTGAGAAGAAACGACGGGGGGGGGGGGATGGGGTTTGAAAGAGAAGACGCGTTACCGAACTATATGTGCACTGTAACGTAGATTGAGAGAACCGAAATTCCACGTCTCTTACTGCGTACATCACGTCTGTTATATATACATAGCTGTGCGTTTGTGTTCGCATGCAGAGGTAGGTAGCGTGGAGCTGTGAATTATGGAATTAGGGGATTAGATCGTCGAAGCGTAGAATTGTGGCAAGAGTTGCACGCTGAGGTCGCGAGCGAATGAATTCCGGCGCGAGGAGACTTTGGACCGGCGAGGTAGGCAAGTGCGCTCCGGAATTATCGAGGCACACCGTGGAAGAGCGAGCGAGCAAGACCGGAGACTTGCCAACAGAGAGAGAAGAGCATTCTCCAACCTCTTACAATAATTTCGTGTCTTAAAAAGATGCTGCACGACACGGTGCATTTTAAGGGTGTATTCGTGTGTAGCTTTCGAGTGTGTGTAACCATGAACAGTAGACATAAACATGTCCACAGAGTTATGGGCACACTATTCGATTCGACTCGACGTAAACTGAAATTATCGCAGAGAACTCTCTCTCTCTCTCTCTCCCTCTCTCTCTCTCTCTCTCTCTCTCTCTTTCTGGCTATTCATTATTCTCTCCCTCTTTCATGATTCTTTGCTTGATGCATTTTCTCAAAAGATGGGGAAATATCGTAGGACAGGTGTTAAATTCGTTTGACGTATGAGAACCGGCAGTAGTGGAAGCGTGGAAGGTGGCCGGGAACAAACGTCCACAAACTAAGTTAGTACAGTAGTGCTGTCGCTGAAAACTCCGTAATCGGAAAAAATTGGAAGAAAGCCAGTTTTTAGGCAGGTGCCGCGGGTGCTAAATTCAAGTTTGCCTAAAAATCAGTGTGCAGGGGTTTCTTTTAGGAGATAAAGGGGGATGGGGTCGATCGATGCCAAATTACAACCCCTACGAGGTCGACACTATGAGCCGAAATGTTCCGAAAAATTCGGACTGTAGTTTTGTCTACAGCGCCGAAGACGTGGAAGTTCATTTTGGGGGTGAAAAAATGGGGTGAAATTTTGAAAAATCCGTTTCAGTTCAATAACTCTTTAGGAAAAATTCGTACACTTTATGTTGAAATGGGAACGTTGAGCCCTTGAAAAGACACGTCGATCGAGTATTTGATCATTACTTTCCGATAATATCTTCAGAACCCAAAAAATTATTGAAATACCGAGAAAAAAAACATTGTTCATTGAATAACTAAAAAAAAAAAAAAATGTAGAGAATAATTTTCTGTGTTTTCGTTTCTATGGACCACCCTTGAATTTTGATTTTCCAACCCCTCCCGGGGGTTGAAAATTAGTAATGAAATTCTGGGAAATCTATTGACCGCACCAATTCGCCGCCGTGCAATAATTTGCACCTGAAGCCTCAGCTACGTTTTTGTCCACAGCGCCAAACTCATCTATTTTTGTTCGGCCAATAGTTTTCCCAGAATTTCATTTTCAATTTTCAACCCCCGAGGGGGATTGGGAAGAGCAAGGTTCAAGGGTGGTCCATAAAAACGAAAATATAATGAAAATTATTCTCTACATGTTTTTGAGTTATTTAATGATTTTTTTTATACTTCAACAATTTTTTTGGGGTTGAAGATATTATAGGAGAGGAATCATCAAATACTCTATCGACGCCTCTTTTCAAGGGCTACGAGGTTCCCATTTGAAAAAAAACTGTATGCATTTTTCCTAAAGAGTTATCGACTGAACATTTTTTAATTAACAAATTTGTTAACATATTTCACCCCACTTTTTCAGCCCCAAAATGAACTTTCACGACTTCGGCGCTGTGGACAAATTAAAGCCCGGATTTTTCTCAACATTTTGTGTCCCGGTGCCGACCTCGTGGGGGTTGTAGTTTGGTATTAATCCACCTCCATTCCACCTTCATCTCCTTAAAAAACCCTACTTCCCGATTTTTATCCAAACTTGGATTTAGCACCCGCGGCACTTACAAAATCACCTGTCAAAAGACTAACCTTCTTCTAATTTTTTCCGATCCCAATATACCGCACGACTGTACTGTACTCGTGTCTGCGGACACGAATCTTTAATCAGATTTTAATTTTCCCGAAAAAATGTAAGCTTCGTCGAACATTTTTTGGCGTATAGGAAGAAAAAAGTAAGGAAAAAGTGAATGAGGGCAACACTCTGCGGGATGTCTGACGGAGTGGAAATAATAAAGTTACAAATTCGGGGTAAAAACAAAAGGAATGGGATCGTAAAAGCCTGTGAGGGCATAAGAGGGAACGTTAAAGATAAAAAATGTAAATTGTTCGGCGTATAGAGGCCGTGAACTGTTCGGCACTATTGCTTTTCTACATGATAGGAATAGTAGGAATACAAATATTGGTACTGGTCCAGACGATCAAAGCTAGATGACCAATCGTTCCCGCGCCATGGTACCCATGGTACACAGTTTTATTTTTACTACTACGATTTAACCATCATTGGCAATGTACGGCTGGGGAGAGTGCATGAGCGAAAGAGACAGAAAGGGCGAAGGGGGGAGGGCAGTCAAAGAGGCAAGAGACTGCTCCCGCGCGCGGGATGTTATTACATCCTCGCGCTAATGACCGGCGGATCGAGAGTGCTCGGAGGTTTAACGAGCCATCGATGTACCGGGCAACAAGAGAGCGAGAGAAAGACAGAGCACAGTCTTACACTTATACTCGCGCACACGTAAAACGTGGGGAAAGGGAAGACGACGGGCACACCGAGCAATTATTGTTTCATCGGGGCCAATTATTGTAAGTTGTTTATGCACGTGTACGGCCCGAAGGCACGAGAGTTTGTGGGGGCTGGGCGCGATCGCACCCGCTTATCTGATACGCATAGAACTATATATATATATATATATCTATCTAAGATGGTCATTTTGTCTTTCGGTGGTCAAAAAATCCTGCGCAGATATTATCGTAGAGATCCATTTGGATTCCCGTATACCTGTTTCTACTTCCTGATAGAGATCCAATCGGTCATCGCATTGGATCCCTATACTGAAACGTTACGCTCGTGCATTGAATTGTCGTCGGGATTCCCTGTTGGAATGTACGAATCCAATTTGGATTCTAAAGGATTTCCACATTATCGAGCAGAATCCGATCCTTGATTTTCGCAAACAAATCCCTATCGAGATATAGGTGCATCTTGGAGCTCCTCAACAAATTTGGGCGCAGATCACGAAAGCATATGTTGTTTAGGAGACGAAACAAATTATTGTCGAGAATTTCAAATAAAAAATGGTTAAACTACGTGAATCGGAAAATAGCGTGAAATCCACTTGGATGCCAATGTGGATTCCATACGTGCGGCGTCCCTATCAATCCCTATACGGATGCGGTAGGATCTGGGGACTCCCCAACGAATGTTTGCACGGGATCCCATAGATTCGTATACCGACCGAAAAATGCACGTACCAAAATAGCATTATGTTTGACTGAAAAAAAAAAAATATGCTCGGCGATTATTTTTAAACGGCCTTCCATTAAAAACAAACATACAGCATTCGGAATGACAAAAATGAGCGATGCGGACCTCTTCTTCATCATCCTCATCCTTCACTTTAGGGTTTGCTTGCGAGGTTGTTCAGGTGGGAAATTGGAAGCGTCAAAACGTTATGCTAATTTTTTTCCTCCACACTGCTTTGTATCCACGAAAAAAAAAGAACGATTGCATTCATACACACGTGTATGGTATGTGGGGCTTTGTGCGTGTGTGTGCGCCAAGTCATGTATATATTCATTTATACATGCCTCTTCCGAGCGTACATAGTTTTTACTCCCTGTCACGTTTCCCTCACCGCATGAGAGCGAATAAAATGACGAACGAGGAGAACTCTCGCGATGCCACGGAGATTCGAAGCTATTCGAGCCACGGCGAATTTTCAATGGGCTCGACGCGTTTCGCGGAACTCCAAGTAATTACATATACGAAGAGATCGGTCCATGAGAGCGTTGTTTTTTTTCTTCTTTTTTTCTTTTTATTTCGAACGCGTGCCTCTATCGCCCTCTTGACGGAAGACTCGTTTTCAAGAGTCACTCGTAACTGAATGTGAGCCATTCCTGTAATGCGATCTTACAATTAATTCCTTACGCCATATACGTCGAATCGTTCTCGCTTCATAAAGACATTGTGGATAGCGTTAACGTTATGTACGACTATGGGAGTATATTAATATATTGCGATGTAACTGTACGACTAAACGTGTCATGTTTGCGGGGGTTCGCTAAACGAGGGGGAAGAGAACAGCGCCACTGTAAATGGTTCTCGTTCAAGAAAGCTTTACGCTCAGTCTCTTTCTCTCTCTCCCTCTCTCTCTCTCTTTCTTGTCCAGAGGGATGATGAAAGCCACAACGAATCGTAATGAGAGAAGCTGCCCGCGGCCTCTACTTTTTTTTCATTTCTCTTCTCTTTGGTTGGCAAGAGAGTGTTGTGTTACGTTGCGCGGGCGATCCGGTATCACACACGCACGCACGCACGCACGCACGCACGCACGCACGCACGCACGCGCGCGCGCACACACACACACACACACACACAAACACACACACGCACACCAATTGACCCACCCGCGGAGATTGGAATAGGTAAAGGCACCGCGTGACGTACAGGCGCGCGCGCAAGAGAATAACGCATCCCTCTCTCTCTGTCTCTCCCTGTCTTCAGCCGGAGGCTGAAGATCCGGCCGCGAGACCAACAACTCTCGAAGAAAGGGAATGCGGACTGCAGGTGCAGTCGGCTACGGAGAGTCGCACACATCACAGCGCACGTTACACAGTGCGCCCTCGATGTGTGGGTGTTGGGCTGAATACTCGTTCTCACCGGAGCACGTGCGATCTTGCAACTTGCGTAGGAAGTACATTTCCAGATTTGAAAGAAACGAAAGAAGAAAAAAAAACGAAATCACTTGTTAGCGAGCGAATAAGCATCGGGGTGAAGGAGGGAGGAAAAAAAACGATTGATCCTCTTTGAGATATGTTAGCCCTAAAATAAAGAAAAGTTAAGCCCCTAGGTTACTGGTTACGGAGCTGTGTGTACGTGTCAATCCTCGTAGTCGTTCATATCAGAGCAAAACCGGTTATCGAATATTGGTTGAAACTGCTTTCGATATCCAGCGTTTGTTTCTGCAGATCATTCTGCAATCGGGCTGGTGAGACGTGAGCTGAAATTAGAGTCGTTTTTTAGGGTTCGTCATTGTTATTTCGGAAGTATACGGGTCAGCGTCGAGGCATTCGTGTTTGAAGGACTGGGCACTCAATGAATACGCGGGAGGGCTGCGTAAGCTTGAAATTTGAAAAATACTATTTGTGCGGAAGATTTTGTAAAAATGTCGATAATTTCATTTCACAACATCCTAGTTGCGAGAACCTTCTACACTGATTGACCATGCAGCAACGGCGGCACGTTGTTTGAACAATAATACCTTCATTGTTAAATATTTTTCAATTAATAAAAACTCAAGCTTGGCAAGACTATACGTATCGATTACGTATAAAATTCCGGCCCCGTTATCCCAATAATCTCATTAGAGAAAAATACTGAAAGTTGGCCTGTTTTTATGATATTGAAGTTTGAATAGTTAGAACGCAACGAAAGTATAGTACACCCAACTTTTTGGGGTTTATTTGGACTACGAAAAACACTCAAACGTCTTTTAAGATCTTTATCAGAAATCTGCAGCCCAAATTTCCAGGGTAAGTTTTTGTATACTGAAGAAAATGAAGCAATAAAGATTAAAGATTTTTTTGTTACGTTCCAACGATGCGAACTTCAACATCGTCCGTTTTTTGGGCGCCCAAACTTGACTACGCGCCCCAAGTTGTGACGTCACTAATAGAAGACTCAAAGGGGTTAAAAGATTAATGGAGTTGTTCCACGTTACCTTATACATAATAAATCATAAAATGGAATTAAGTTTTGCTATTCTTGTCTACATATTTTTTTCTGATCTGCTTGTGGACATAGTTTAACGCATGATACATATATAACGGTTAGTTTTTTTTTTCAACATAAAATAACGTACGAGGCAACACTACTTATCAGCTTATTTATTCTTCATGGTAGAGTAGCAATTGACGTTTAAACACAGCAGTCTTGTTAAGGATTACCATCACACGCATGTGTTTATATATGTATACGTGGATAAATACATTCTGCAGGTTTGCCTCCCATCTCGTTAGACAAAACTCCGGACGCAGGGAAATTATGTATTGATAAGACGGAATGCGGAAGTGTTAATAATAAAGCGGCGTAAAACTAAACGAGGCTGGGATGAATCTTCGGAGAGAAAATTGATCGTTGCTAGAGAGGGAGAGAGTGAGGAGGAGAAAAGTTTGTGAAAGCTTCCGCATCATACGCTGCCGGCATAATATATAGGAAAAAAGCAACTTTAGCAAAGAGAGAACGAGAGTGTGAGAGTGAGTTCTCTCTTCTTTGCGTACGTACCCAGAACCCTGAGCCCGAGCATGGCGGCTGACACTAATTAATGAAATAATGGCCAATATGTGCTAGAGTGCGAAGAATCAAGAGGGCTGCTCTATGTGAGAAAACGAGACACAAGTACAAGTCGGTTTCGCGCTACGTTCGCGAACTAACCAGCAACAGAACGAAGGTGTCGAACGTCGTCGTCGTCGTCGTCGTCTCCGCGCTGTGGTGGGCGTAGGCAGTTATTTACGCTCATTTGTTTTGCACACTTTTGTCCCGTGACATTCCGTTTGTGTGTGCATACGTGTGACGAACACACGAAAAAGCAGGTCGAGACTAAACTCTGCAAATAACAAAAAAAAGAGAGAAAAAAGGGAATATACGCTTCGCTTCCATTTGTCTCGACTGAGGAAAAAGTTTGTTGCGGAGAGTTCGAAGGGGGGGGGGGGGGTGGTGATTTTGAAAGACTCGCGAGGATCAATGATCCTAACGGATGCGAGAGGCAGAGATGGACAATCGAGTAGCGAATGGGCCCGAAAACTTTCGTATTTGCACGGACCTTTTGCTTTTTTTCCTTCTCACCCGCGCCCTGCCTGATGACGAATTTATCCACAACGAGAAGTCAAGTCGAAGGTAGAGGCTTTCTCGAAGGGTCTGTGTATACCAAAGTCCCCGAAACAACTCTACCTTCGTGGACCGTTCCCTCTTCGTTCGCGTTCCCCTCTCCGTCGGTACGGTAACCGGAGACTTTTCTTCGCGGTCTTATAGAGTCGTGCTCGATGTTACAAACAAATGTATACGCACGGACACGCGTACGCACATTCGTGCGAAACCTTGCGAAGAACGCGTTGAATATGTCCCGGGGCAGAAGATTCTGATAATTAATGGCGCCCGGAGAAATTCGCGGGATCCTCTCTCATTCGGAGTGCTGCGCTACACGCGTGCTCACCAACGTTGAGTTGTATGGTTGCCTTTCGTAGATCCCGCCCGTTCGTATATCTCTTCCGAGTAAGGAAAGGTCTCTGAAAGAAAGACAGAGAGAAAGAGAGAAAGAAAGAGAGAGAGAGAGAGAGAGAGAGAGAGAGAACGAGAGGGTCCGGTTCGATAGCACCACAAGGCCCGGGTCGACCCCGCTCTTCTCGCAAGTTGACACCTTCCGTGTCGCAAGCGACACACCGACGCGAATCGCCACGGGATCGCGAATTCTCGTCGTCAAAGAAAATCGGCGATCTCCGAGTTCTTTTCAGGTAAACACTATCGAATTGAATTCAGCGTTCGAAATAAAAGGGCTTATCGATTAAAAAAATAATTGAACGTCCAAACGACAGTAGTGGACGCGCGATCAACATTCGGCGATGCAGATTTCCCGCGTCAAATATGAGCTAATACCTAGCAACACGAACGAAAACATAGTAAAATAAAGTCAACTGTGCCGGCATGCATGTCCCACAGTTTCTCTCTGACCTTCAGCAGATGCCATACGGTAATAGGTACATGAGGAAAGAGTAGCTGTGGGCAAACCTATCCCATGTAGGTTTCGCCAATCGAACCGTAACGGCCAATACTCGGACCAATGTTGGCGGTTCGATGTTCGATTACCCAATTGTACGCCAATGCTCGGCTGAGTATTGACTAGCCAACATTGGTTTGCCGATACGAGGCTAATGTTTGGCCAAATATAGACTCACTAATCATTGGTTTGCCGATACGCGGCCAATGTTCGGCCAAACATAGAATCGCTAATCATTGGCTCGTCGATACGAGGCCGATGTTTGGCGAAGTATAGAATGGCCAATCATTGGTTTGCCAATACAAGGCCAATGTTCGACCCAGTAACGCATGATCGAACCGCAATTCGTATACTGACGATTCATTGTTTCGCGTCCACGTCATTGAGAGACGAGATAAATACTTTTTACGAGTCCATTGGAAATGATTCGTTAAGAATAGACTACCAAATCAATGCACTCATTGTTGGCTGATTCTCGAACGACCTCATACGCGATACTCTGCCGATTTTTATGAACCATCATACACTGACAGAAAAATTCTATTAATATTAACTTTACCGCGTCTATTTATTTATTTTTTATTTGAATGAACTAGATGTTTTGTGAAATCAAATTTTTCCTATTGCATTCCAGTATTGGAATTATTCATTTTAAATATATTTATATATATTTATTCAAATTAAACTTGAACTAATGGTCTGTCTTTATTGCAATACACATATTAGAGGGTTGTGAGCGTAGAGAGGGTGGAGAGAGAGAAATTATATATATATATAGGATAGGTTTGAAAATTTTATAACATGTCATTCGATAACACTCTCTAATTATCACAATGATATTGACTAATTGATATATTTTATGCGATACAAATAATGATGAGAATCCATTTGGTCTCTTATGGCATATCTGCGATTCAAATGTTACGAGCACTCGGTAGCATAGGGGCAGCGTGCTTGGCTATGAGTAGGTAGGTTCAAGGTTCGAGTCCCATATAGGTGAAATATTTTCTTCGAACTAATCGTTTCGAAAGACCAGATAATGACGAATTACAATACAAAAATAATTATTTTTTTTTCGGCAGTGCAGGACCAATTTTCGTGATCTATATCGGGACAAAATTATCCGTCAAGACTCGGTCGATAATCGGGCCAAACTCGAGTGCCAGTGATGGCAATCTTGACGGGGACTTATTGTTGGCCGATTCTCGAATGAACTCCTACGCGATGCTCGGCCGATTCTCATAAGTCATTTTAGGGCCAATGTTGATTGCAAATATCGGGCCGCTCTTATCATCCGAGGCTCGGTCGATGATCGAGCCAAGCTCGAGTGCCAATGTTGGCAAGCTCGGCGTCGGTCATCGGCCAATCTTTGGCCACTACCGATCACCCTACATGGGATATGCGGGATCTCTGAGTGCCCGCAAATAGTCAAGTGCAAGCACGAAAGTGCAAACAAAGGGACATTGCAAATAAAAATTGAACCTCCACCATTGATCGATCGTGCCCTCTTTTGTAAGTATCTTTTTTGCATCCATCACATTCGCTTCCTGCGCTAAAATCCGCAAGATCCGTTATTGAGACTCCCTTCGGTGGATCCCTGATGGACGGCATTGCAACTGAGAGAAACAATCTTGTCCACGCTAACAACATCGATATTTGTGGATGACTATAAGCCTAACCGGAGAAAGCGAAAGATCAGCACATGAAAGGGAATCAACGGAAAGTCAACTGAGTGTACGTATGCACTTGAGCTATGGTAAGTCGCTGGTTCACCAACAAATACATAATTGGATAATAACTCTGTAGAGATAATCAAACAAAGAGTCGAAAATACACATTGGATTTATATACGTATGTACGTAATGGACCGTATAGGTAGTGAATGTACTCCGTACAAGGATGTCCGGTGTAGTCAAAGAAAAGAGTTCGGTACTCGGGATAATGCATGCACCAAGAGACTCCGGCGCATTGTACGATGCACACACACACACATATACTTGCACACACGGAGACACGCAATAGGCGCGTGCGTGTGTACGTACGTATACACACACGTACAGAGAGTAAGAGAGAGATAGAGGAAGACCGAGAGAGAGAGAGACGAGACATTCAGCTCGACGTCTTCCACGGGCTGCATGAGCTGATACACGCAGTGAGCAGCAGCGACCAAGGAGGAATAGTCGCGGCTCGTTTGAGTATTCAAGTCTCGTAGGGGATCGCGTCATAAACTGTCCTCCCGCTATTCTCGTTTGCGTGTGTACACGTACGCGCGCTTATACGCGATATTGTGCCACGGATATAACTGCGTGTTACATAGTGTAGTATATATCGTGTCCACGTACGTATTCCCTTGTAAAATATCTGCCAAGAGAGGAATAGAACTTTGCCGGTATGGAAACGGAAGTCGCGATTCTTCGTTGTTACGTCCTTTCTATATACGTATATACCTATAAACACGACAATTATTCAACGTAGGACGCAGTTGCGCCGGCGAATTAAAACCCCGAGGAGAAATATCGCTAATCTGATTGTGGGGGGGAATGGTTTATACTGTTGTCCGCGTCCCTTTTCCTTTGACGGAGAGCCGGGCGGACAAGAGAAGGCTTTCAGGATGTGTATCGTTGTATACCTACTGTGCAATCAAGACATCCTTATTCTTATAATTTGCACCGATCATCCTCATGAGAAAACTATACGTAAACGGGCCTAACGACCCTGATAAACGTAGACTACGTAGACCCTTTATCCCAACAAAGTGTGAAAGTTACTTTGATACTGCAAATTCCTGGCTACTTTATCAGTAACCGAGGAGCCTTTAACACTCCTTCACTTTGCTATATACGTGGCTCTCTCTCTCTCTCGATATTGCTATATAATATCCGTCTCGAGCGAGCTAATACGCTCCGGGAATGCTCGTTAGGTGCACGCCTGGACAAGGGAGAATAAAACTGGCGAATGTCACGATCGTGACTACCAGTGGCCATAGTAGACGATAGAGCCCAAGAGAGAGAGAGAGAGAGAGAAAGAGAGAGAGAGAGAGAGAAGAAAGGAAAAGAGAGAGGTAGCGAGACAAAAGGGAAGAAAAGAAGGATAGAGGAAAAAGGGATAGAAGGAGAGAGATGAGAACGAGAGACGCGCACACCGCGCAATATTCGCTAGTGTTTTTCGTAATCGTTCGTGCGCGCTTTGCGCTTACTATTTATTTTTCTCTCTTCCTTCCCTCTCGCCCTCTGCTTCTCTCTTCCTCGCTCGCTGCTCCCCTCTGTCTCTCGTAGTGATCCGGCGGGCCCAAGGAGAGCAGCAGCGGAGAATCGTGAACGCGGAGGGTAAGAAAGAGAAGTTGGATGTCTCATTAAGGCGCTATTCCACGAAGAAAGAGCCCGGTATATCCAAGAGGGCTAAAGAGAGGCCACATCAGCTATCCCGGCTGTATGCCGCTTCTCATCTGCTTCACCAGCCGCTGCATACACATTGAGAAGCTTCTGGTAGTCGTACTTATCAATGCACGAGACGAAACTCGATCGTTCGCGAGGCAGACAATGCTCCGCGAAGTTGAGAAAGGAGAGCGAGCCGGATAAGCAGAAACAGCCAGAAAGATCGGAAGGCGAAGTGCATTGGAGTATAAGCGATGGACTCTTCGGTTCTTCCTGTCGCCCTCTTTCTTACGAGTCGAGACCTCTCGCGAGAGACTCTGAGAGAGAGAGAGAGAGAGGGAGAGAGGAATATTGCCAGAGTAGAAGAGAGACGGAAAACACGAGCGCGCGCGCCCAGTCCGCCCTGGCACTAATTAACGTTGACGGTAATTAACATAAATACCAGCGCTTCCCTTGCCTGCAGGATCGGCTCGTTGCCATTCGTTCGCTCCTACTCGCTGCCTCTCCCTCCTTTTTTCTCTCTCTCTCTCTCTTACTCGCTCCCCGTTTTCTCCGTTTCTCACAAGCAACAGTAGCAACCGTACCGCCAACTTTGGTCGTACTGAATGCACAAGGACGATTTCACCGTCCGATATCACTCCTTATCTCGAGGACTCGCGACCCGCTATCGTACACCAGAAAATGAGAGAATCAGAGGCACGCTCTCCGAGTCCTCTTCTCGCCCTCACATCTTCTTCCCCGGGAGTTCCTGTTCGCGCGAATTCCCTCTAACGAGATAACAGTGTCGTCACCGTGCGGAGCGGAGCTCGTGCACAATTCTATTCTCGCCCTTGTCGTCAAAACTACCAACTTTAATTTACAATTTATCCCACGATATAACTGAATGCAGGATTGCGCCCTGATGCGCTCTGCGTTGATGGCACGTTTAATTATTGCCGTTCAAAAATATGCTTTTTGCTGAGAGCGAATAATTAATGTACGCGCGCGTGTGCCCAACGCGAAATCGAACCCTATATTTTTCTTTGTGTTATCCTTAAGCTTATATTTTTGCCAATATATAACGACGAAGAGATCGAAGCTATACGATTCGACGAACTGGGCATTATGTATAGGTAGCGCTCTCGGGATTGGCAGAACCGCAAAATCAATTTCCGCGAAGCACCGACGTCCCGAGACGACCAAGCGCGGGTAAGACTTTGGGTGTTTCGCGGGGACGGAGAGAGAAGGAGAGAGAGAAGGAGAGAGAGAACGAAAAAGAGTGCTGGACCAAACTCCGCACCGGGAGGAAAAGAGTGAGAAGGCGCTTTTTGCTATCGCGAGGCAACTGCACCGTGATCCCGTGTATGCTGCACGATGCTCACGAATTCTCGCTCTCTCTCTCTCTCTCTCTCTTTCTCTCTTCCTCTCTCCCGACTGCTCACTTCCCCTCCCGCTCTCGCTCGCAAGAGCGTGAATGCGAGGAGAATTAAACCGGCGAGAGCAATCAAACTTTTCAATATCCCAGAGCTCTGCTCTCGACTCGTATATAGCGCTCGCACTGCCATAAAACACACGTGTGTGTTCCCCCGTGGACTCTTCCACGCTCCTCCTTTGCCCATTGGAATCACGCTCATTTTAATAGTAAACGCGATACGCGAGTGTCTCCGATTGCAAAGGGTCACGATGCATAGCCAACTTGTTGATGCGCGAGAAATCCATTCGTGATTCAAATGGCGCATACGGGAAACAAATTAAAACGCAACAGGCTCACTCGTTCCTTAAGGAGGTACAGTGATGACCATGCTAGTAAACTTAGAGTCTATTTCACGCCGCAATACCGCCACGTTTTAGATATATTTATAGGGCCTATTTTTCGAGAAATATTTTTTAAATATTGAATTTCGAGTTTCCTATTATTCTTATAATATGGAAACAACCTTAATAATCTACTACTCGACTTCAGTAGTACGCCATATCGTTGACGTTTAGCATCGTCGCATTTTAGGTGGCTGTCATCGGTTCCACGCGCCCGGCTTATTATTTTTTGTATCCGGTTAACATGGAGAATGAAAATACTGTGGAAGTTTATCGAGGAATAACGGGATTGTACCTGAAGTCCAGTTTAGAGACAAATATAGATTCTGACGGACAAGAATTAGAAAATGTAAAGATAATATTGCGATTGCAGATAAAAAAACGTCGCGTTGAAGTTAACCTCAATGTCCAATGTCCAATCTGTCCAAAGTCAAAACATATTTCACCGATTGTTATGTTATTTTTCCCTTTCCCAATTTTCACAATATTTGCAGGTATAAAAAGCAACGTTTATTTTATATGACGGTTCTTCTATGCTGAATTTATATATAGATGCGTTGTATAGGTACGTGTCGCCAGAAAAATTGAGATGCCTTTGCTGTACGTAAAAGAACTTCAAGTGAATATCGACGAAAGGCCCTTTATAAGCCATTAAAAAATGTACGGCTTCACATAATCATATTTTTAATTCGTGTTGAAAATATCCGATAGACGAATCAAATTTGCGCGGGTATCCGGCGTTGCCACACTTCGAGCAAGACGGCTGCTGTTACGTCACGAGACGTCTCTCTCTCTCTCTAAATACTTCGGTTTTTCGCGCCTTCATTTTTAAATTTATTGCTTATCTCTGCGGTGAGCTTTCCACTTGAAGGTGCCTTATTGATCACAACGAATCAACGAACGCAACCGTCAGTTTTTTTTACGTGTGTCTTGGCTCCAAGTAGTACAAAAAAATCGATATATGAGAGGACAGGCACATTTTGTCGTCTACGTGTGACTAATTCACCAACTTTAACAGTTAATAACTCGGAAACTGTAACGGTAAATCTCGTGGAAACTCCGCATACGAAGGTCTCGACAATGTTAGTAAAAAAAATCGGGCTTTTATCTTGGACTCGCTCCAATCACCGTACCTCCTTAACGCAAAATTGTGGAGTTCCTTTTTCGTAACGATGATCGATTCTCGTAGACTCACTTTATCCCCGATGCAAGGGATCTACTTTGACGCAAATGGAGTAACGTTTGATCTTCGGCAAGGTCTGAATTGCAGAGAAATGGCAAAGTTTTGATGTTTCACGGATTAACATAGTTTTTACGCGCAGATTTCGAATTTTCAACGCGCCTTTGTATGCTATTGGCCTAGGATTCTCGTCAGAGACCTACAGTCTAAATGTTCAGCAAAAGATTTCGCGTCACAATGAGAGAGCAAAAATAAAAAAGAATGTCATTGCCTGCCAACGATAAAAACTTCAACACCAGACCGGGCGTCTGCTTACCGTCGGTTACCGCTTTTTCTACATACTTTCGAACGAAAAGTCAATTCACCACTCGAAACACGAATAATACGGACAATAACGATAACAAAGCGAAGGGCAAGCCCGGAAGTACAACGAGAGAAATGTATGATGCTTTCAACCATATTCTAACTATATTTCATATTTTCCTAAGGAAACAATAATATTTTGTAGCCATAGTTACCGCCAAAACTATAGTACTGCTTATTAATATTATAGCAGTTGCATAAATGATGCACATATGTTGACCGCAACCACCAATCTTTTAGGCATACGTTGATTGTTCGATGCTATATAATAATATAGTAGCTTTTAATATAATGGATATTTCCTGATAGGTACTTAAAAAAATTAACTCCTCCAAGATACAGAACTAAAATATTTGTACACTGTTTAAAAATGTTGCATGTGATTCACAGCAATATTTATAGCGATGTGTACCATATTATAAAATACGCCCTGCTCTGTGCAAATTTGGTGTGTTTATTCGATTTTTTTAATACTCTGCATAGGGATTGTCAAGGTATCAATGCCCGTCTCCTAAATGCACAGAATATTTCATAATTGCCAAATAACATGAAATACCTAACTGAGAGTTTTATCTCAATGATTATGTTTTATTATAATTCGTCATTCCTTGACCGCCGGTAATGACTTATTTCGAAGAAAATAATTCGCTTACACATGGAATCGAATCTACAACCTACCTGCCTATCTTCCGCATATACTACGAATGCTGCCATCATCTTGATCGCAGATATGGCGTAACGGGTAAAAGTAATTCGGGCTGTACTTCCGAAAAGTGCTTACCTCCGATTTAGGTGAAACTTTACGCGGATCTCTCGTTTTGTAATACAATTCACTGCTTGAATGAATTTTCGGTGGATCGCAATAGTTTTGTACCATATAATAGTAATTTTCAGTATGTTATATTATACGACCTGCTATATGCATAGTAATTGTATGTCCTACGAGAAAAGAGAGTGAACTACAAGAAGTGTTGCGCTGATATCCTATTTTTGCAATGCAGCAAACATACTATGGAAGCCCGAGTCGAAATTTAGACCCTCCTTTGAATGCTCGAGAACCTATTTCCTTTGTAACGCACAGACCGCCGCCCTCCTTTGACTCCCCTTGAACCTATATGGAGAAATTTGCACCGTTGGCGACCCTCCTTTAGCCCTACTGAACCTTCTATTCAACCTCCTGAGCCTCCTTTAGGCTTATGGGCTCGGCTTGCGTGAACCTACACAACCTCGTTTTCGCCTAAAGTCCTATCTGTACCGTACAGAACCTCCTTTGAATCCAAAGCAGAAGGAAAATGATAGATTGGATCCAAAGGAGGTTCTGTAGGGTCAAGCTATATCTGAAAAATAAATTATATGTGTGAATTAAAAATATGATGTTTAATTATTTATTATAAGATTGATTTATTAATTCGAAACATATACATACATTGTCACAACTATAAATTATTTCGTGTAACTTAAAAAAACGTTATATTAAACGTATATTATATATGCACTATAGTATAGTACAAATATAGTATGCGTTAGTAGTCCAGTAAAGTACGCTGGTACTACATTTGTTTGTGTGTTTTCAAGTTTATTTCATTATTATAAATAAATGATATATAGTTTATCTGAAAATATTTTTTAATTATAATTATCCCTTCTTTGGAATATCGGTGAACTGCGGATGGGAGAGAAGGGGGGGGGGGAGCGGAGGGCAGCATATTGAAGTAGGCTTAAAGGAGGGTTAGTAGGGTCAGAAGAGGTTTAAAGGAGGGCTAGGAGGCTCTACGAGCCACCGGTGAAAGGAGTCAAAGGAGAGTTAGTAGGGCGAAAGGAGGTTTAAAAGAGGGTCTGTAGGTTTGCGTAAGCATTAAATCAGGCTCACTAGGGTTTAAAGGAGGTTCAGATGAACCTACCAAACCTCCTTTGAATGAAAAAGTCCAATTTCTGCCACTTTTGGAGGTTCAGTAGGTTCTAATATACATGTTTTTGAGATTTCCATTTGAACCTCTCGAACCTCCATTGAATGACAAATTGGGATCGAAAGGAGGTTTAAAGGAGGGTCTAAATTTCGACTCGGGAGAGTTTGTGAAAGACGCGTAGTTCTAAAAACTACTAAACCGGGGTTGCTTCCACTGCAAATCGTTTACGCCTTTGCTATATGTGAACATTATCATAATTCTTTTCATATACTCACTTCTCATAAGGTCTTTTAACAAACTATGCGCGACATACATCAACGTTAACCATATTAATTGTACAAACATGAATAGAATAGTACAAGTTTGACCTGAACAAATGCTTTTGTCAAATTACTTAATTAACTATATCTATTCTTCCAAGTCTTTTACGATAGCCGATAACTATTTTGGGGATGATACATAGTCAAACACACCACCCTAATCGCATGTTTGGATATACTTTTCGCTTATAGATGCGTTAACCATATTACGATTGCGGTTTCAATAAACTACAGGGAATTTTACCGTATCCTCTTTTACCATGGGCATTTGTTGTAAATACCACGGATTTTTCTCTTAGTGTAGGTACACGTTCTCCATACAACGCTGGACCATGAAAGCTCGAACTTTTATTGCCTTCTACTCGGTTCATGTCGAAGTTGCGATTTTCGTTGGACCGACCTTCGTTAAAATAAATACGAAGACCTGCATGCGTATTACGATTTGCGCATGTTTTTTTTTGTCTCCTTGAAACGACAACGCTGGATCATGATGGGGCTTCGATAGCGTGCGGGCTCCTATACATACACGTGCATATAATATTCCCGTGCCTCCCGTCGTGATTTTATTCAATTAAACATCATCGACCTCGAATACCTGACATCGCCGGCATGCCAGGCGGACGATGTACCATATGCGAATTTTTATACTCACACACACACACACACAATATACACGTGTGTGTGTGTGTGTGTGTGTGTGTGTGTATATTTGAACGGTGCGATCTCCCAGCAGGAATTCTTCGAACACTTGGAATCATGTGCAACTGAGACTCTGTACGTATATACCTTGAATGTCTGTACTTAATTCCCCGGATGCTCCTAAACGCACAGGACACAATCTTCATTTGCCGCGTGATTTATTTAATTGTCCGCGATCGTTGAGGATTTTATAATGTACGCTGGATGAGGCTTTCGATTATACTTAAAATTCTGAATGCTGATGCAAATGAGTCGTTGAAACGGGCCGGTCGTAAGAGGCTTCAACAGTGCTATTATAGGTTAAGTATACGTTAAATTCGAATAAATAATATAAATATGAGCGACAGTAGTGGATGCGCTGTCGGTGCGCGGCCGGGGAGATCCCCCATACCAAGCGATGGCCTGGTCCAATACCTGAACGGGTGACCGCTCGGTCGCGCATTGCTTTGTGCTCGGCGCAACTTCCAAGCGTGAGGCAGTTCCACGATGTTGACTCAACTATAACCGCAGAAAAAATATAGTTGTCTGTATCGGCAACAGGTTTTGTCACAGTTGCCCTGCGCCCGCCCGCAAATGCGATACAGTAGTGCATTGCGAAAGAGCGACTGTGAGGGAAACTCTGGGGGGTCCCCAAGAAACTGGAAATACCGAAGTGACAAGCGTGCGGGGAAAAGGTGAAACGGATGGGATCGTAAAAGCCCGCAAGAGCATACGAAGGAAAATTCGGAACTAAAATCAAGAACGATAATCAAACAATATAAATGTACGGATAGCAATGTTGATGCATATGGAGACATCTGCAAATCCTGTCATTTTCCCTGCGGATCTTTCTCAATTTACTTAAGGTAATCCTATCGCCAGGCTTCAATTCATAGGATTGCATTTTTTTAGCTTCACTGAATATATTAATAATCGTCTCTGTAAAATTTCAGGGTCGGTTATCGACCTAATTACGGAGAAAAAAATTATTAAAATTGCGCGTTTTTGTGAAGAAATTCCGAGACGACATGCAAAAACCCAATTTCCGGTCGCTATAAAATGTATATAATAGTGGGTATCCGTCAGATTCTTAAAAATAATCCGATTTACATACTTAAAGATTGTAGTAATCCAATGCTTTCAGAAAAACATACGCTTACTGACCTAATTTTTATGTAATATCAAGTTTAATTTGAACTTCCGGTAGTGGATTTATTACCACTTGCTATGATAAAAAGACGTGGCATCAAGGCAACAGGTGAATATAATCCTAAACTCATATCACCCGAATTTTCACACATATTTAATTTTTAACCGACATATTTCGCCTACACAAATTTTCCACGCTTTTTACCAGTCGTGGCCCGAGTACAATGCTTTATATTTCCCGCACCTGACATTGTTTTGACAGATCGACGTTGAATAGCATCGAGGTTAAACTCGCCTGGTTGAGTAAAAAGAGATGGAGACAGAACCAATGTTGCCAAATATCAAACCGAAAAATACTGCGCGAATCGTTGGAATAACTATTTTTTCATTTCTCTAATTAAATGCAAAAATTCGTTAAACAGTTTACGCATGGAAAATTTTAGTTATTACGAATTATTTGTTTAGCATGTGTTAAAAATATAAATTGTACAAGTCTCAAGTACGATCAGTGGTGTGACTAGTGCGAAGCGACAACCTTAATACATTGAATCTACGTGGGTGCGATTTCATTTTCGTGGTTGGAGGAGGAAAAAAAAGATGAAATTCGGATCCGGTGGGTAACACGCCACGTAAGTTTGATACGGGAAAGCTAAGCAGACAAGCAGAAGCCGAATAAGAGAATAAAGAGCGCACATGCTAGGCTACTATTCGTGAAGAGAGTGGCTAACACAGCTCATTAGCCTACAGCGTCGCTAATGAAAGCTCGTTACTTGCCCAGGGCATGCAGCATTCTCTCTCCTTCCTTTCTCTCTGCCCCGTCTCTCTGTACACTATAAAATGTATAGGAACGGGGCAAGCGAGAGGGCACACGGTTAGTTGGTATTCCTTGGACGCCCCCGCGTTCACGTACTCTCTTATGTGAGCTTGTGAATGGTAAGCGAGCGTCGTTGCGATCGTCGCGCCGCTATATACCACAAGTCAAGTCGTGTGGTGGAGAATCCCGCGCGAGGAGAGGACCCCTTATCTCGCTCCCCCGATCTAAGTTGATTGGGTGTGAGGTACAAGCGACTTCTCTCGCGCGGTGGCCGCACCGAGTATCCCCTCCTTCCTCTTTACTACCTCCCCGCACTCGTTCTCTCTCTCTCTCTCTCTCTCTCACTCGCTTTCTTTCGTTCTCTCACCCTCTCCTTCTAGCCCGAGTCTCTTTGCCAACTGTTTGAGCGGGCCCCCTCTAGTCCGACTGAATCGAACGGTATCGAGAAGCTGCAGCGAGAACGAGGACTGAGACGACACGTAGCGACCCCTGACCCTACCGAGAAAAGAGACTCGCCCTGTCCCGCCGTGTCCACTATTCGGACTCTCTCTTGTTTTCTCTCTTTCGTATGGCATATATATATATATACATATAATGTGTATGCGTTCACGTTGGTGGTTGTTTTTTTTACCTTCACATTTTACAGACGTTCCAGATCGCGACGTTTTAAGAAAACAGGCAAAGAGTTTGCCGTTTATCTTTGGTATATAGTCCCGAAACAAAGATCGGTACCATAATTGCAATGTGTAAGTTCAGTCAATGGTTACGGCTCAGTATTATTTACAAACTGTACCATTGCATTTTATTCTATTTCTTCGATGTATTTATGTACAAATTTCTTTTTTACAATTGAAAGAATTTCTTCCTCGACCCGTTTAACGATGAATCGGGGAGAATAGTAAGAATGTATATGTGTATGTGTATGATGTCAAAGTTTACATCGATGGAGCCCAACGAAAATTCATTCTTTGGATTGCCAAAATATTTTTTTACCGGATTGGGACTACGAAAATCACTCATTTTTCGGGATTCTCATTAGAAATCTACAACGTAATTGGCAAGAAAATATTGTCGATAATGATGAAAATATAAAGAAATACATTTAGAAAAAGAATGTTCATTGCATTCCAACGATGCAAACTTGGTATGAAAAATGATATTGAAGAGAACGAGAGATGCAGGGATTATTATGCTCTCGATAATGCGACTCATCTCCCCCCCTCACCTGGCTCTTTTGCTCGCCCTCTCTTTCCTTTTCTGAATAGAAGCTCGGATGAAAGGAGCCGGCAATTCTCTTTTCCGCAGAAACACGAGCGGGAGGGGGCGAGAACGAAAGATGCAGCTTCTGCACATCCTTGCACCACGGCCGTTTTACGAGCGCTAAGTGTACCCAAATCCCATTGCGCGCTATAAAACCTTGGAGAGGTACGGGAGCCGACGGATTCTCGATATCTTTTTCTCTCTCTCTCCATTCCTCTCCCTCTCCCTCTCCATCTTTCTTTTTCTCTAGCCATGAAGCTCCGTATGGATAGAGCCGGGAGGGGACGGGGGGATAGATGAGCCAATTTTTTTATCCCTTTACTCTATGCTTTTTATTTACCTCAAGGTTTTACACAGCGAGGTGGTAGAAAAAATCTAAGCATGGGGGCGCAACGCATTGCTGAGCTTATGGTTTATCCAATAGAGCATGCATGGCGACCAGGTTTCGTCGCGGTCCGGAGTGAAGTATAGTCGTTTCTGGTATTGGGCCTATGTCGCCTTCCGTTCAAGCATCTTTGGTTGGTTGTACGGATTCATATGTCTCGCGGTTTTATAGTGAATTTCAATGTCTATGTTTTTATCATTATCCGTTCTGTAGTCATTATTCGCCTCACTCTCTATTTCATCATTCTCATTCTCTTCGCTGTTAGTATCGACATCGTCGCTTCTTTCGAACACTTTGGTATCTGTCTCGTCATCATCAATTTCGTCGTTGTCGTTTTTCTCTGTATCTGTGTCGCGGTTCGGTTCCAGTTCATGTTCGGTGGTAGAATCCCGTTGTTCTTTCTTATTTTTATCCATATTTCCCATATGTATATATATATATATATATATATATATATATATATATATATATACCGGGTGAGGCAACAGCTATTAACACTAGAAATATTCCCTAACCTATCCGACTTAGGAGAAAACTTTTCATATTCAAGTTGCATAGTTCGAAAGGGGACATCGGGTGGTGGCTACGAGGTTAATCCAGGTGGAGGCGCTTCGGAGATTTCAATGGCATGTCCATTTTTTTAAATGGGACCAGAATTTTTTTCGGAATTTTATCAAGGATCTGAAAATAAGTTTACACACCTGATTTCAAGATGATCGGTCAAAATCATGAATACAAATCGATAAAAAGAAAGAAACTTCAATGTTTTCAGTCTAAAATCGATTTGCAAAACGGTGCAAACACTCACTCCTATAGAGGTGCTCATAGTGATGGTCACCACTTCGAATGCACGCTTGCAATCTGTTTTGCATCGATTGTATTATCGTATTAAGAACGTCAGTCTGTATAAACGAACAGGCTCCAATTGAGGTTTCACCATCTCTCACTTTAGACGCTAGAAAAAGGCGATTTTCATGCGTTTTTAAAAAGATTTATATTATAGATATTGATATGAAAGTTTTTCCACTTAATAAATACACTTTCAGAATACGTTAAAACAAAAAATTGTTTATCTAATTCACTATTTATAGACAAAATTGGTGGTTGAAAAATATCCTAAAAAAATGGTAGGTCTGCGCTGTTAATGAAATCGCGGAGATGGATCATTCGAATCAAACAAATCAAACGGTTTTAGATTCAGTATGTTAATTGCTTATAGCGCATATCATAAGATTTTTTATATATGCAAAAATAACAAAATTCCGGACATTTATCGAAAAAAAAAAACAAAAAAAACGTTTTTTTCACCGTTTTTGGCCAAAAAAATAGTAAATATCAAAATTTTGAAAAATCCTAGATATGCGCTATAGCTACAGTTGTAAAGAATATGTGGTAAAAATTTCATAAGGATCGGTTCAGTAGTTTCGAAGATTTTATCAACAAGACGTCGAAAAACGTTGTTTCGAGAAAAACGCGTTTAAAGTTTGTTTGGATACTATAAATACATACATTTTAATTTAAATGTATTTCGAAAGTGTATTAATTAAGTATAAGAACTTTTATATCAATATCTATAATATAAACCTAACAAAAAAATTCATGAAAATAGCCTTTTTTACCGTCAAAGTGAGAAAAACCCTTAAACGTTCACCGTCGATTTTGTTAAAACTTATATATGTGTTAAAACTTATATATGTGCATTCAAAACTACTAGACACGTATTTTTTAGCTGCCAAAAAACGGTCTCAAGGGCGGAAATCACCCCTCAAAGAAAGGCGTGTCGGGGGGTGGTTTTGCAATTTCACCCACAAGCAGTCCACCGATCTGAATGAAACAAAAACCAAAATTATTCTAATATAAAGTGATTAAAAAATCCACTATAGAATAATTGAAAAAAAATCCATTAAGGGGTGACACGACTCTCTTTGAGAGGTCGTTTCCCCTTTGAAAACATTTTTCGCAGATAAAAAAAATTACGTCTTTAATAGTTTTCAATATTTCATCACGTATATGAGTTGCAACAAAATTGAAGGTGGACACTTAAGTGATGTTCCTTGTAAGCAAAATCCACGTAAGGCTTTGTTTACATTGTTCGCGACCAAGAATCTTATCAACTTATTTTGGAAAGTAGTGAGAAGTTTGTGATTTGTTCCATAATGAAAGTGTGCTCTTTTCAATGAAAAGTACTACGACACAATTGCCTTCTGTCAGTACAGAATTCAATCTTCCGCAAATAAAAGTGTGTGGGCATATTCTTATTTGAAAATTTCGCGCGGAGAGGACGACGGAAATGAGTGTGAGTGGAAGGAGAATGAGCGACGTGTGAGTGAGGAGGAGAGAGAGGAAAGCGAGCGAAATAAGTAGTAGATCAGAGATCGTCGTCCGATAAGCGAGTACTCCCAACATGCGCTGAATAAAAGTTCTTCGTATTAAATCTAATCCTGACTAAATTATTTATTCCAACAACTTCAGAAGTGGAATCACCTGCGTGCAATGGCACAGTGTCGCGATAATCATGAGTGATCCTTTTGACCTTTAAAAAAAAAGGGTAAAGCCCGATGAATAACGGCGTAGTAATACACGTGCGCGGCAATTGGCTCGAGGCGTAGAAACGTCCGAACAATAAAAAGGGCAAGCGGTGCGTTGTGGATAGTTTTGGTGTCGTAAGGCGCATTTTGAGGGCTAATCATTACGCAAAGTGCCAGTGGGGCGATTTTTCTTTGTGTGTGAGCGCAAGAAGCCGAATATTCAAGATGGCTGACGACCCGCAAGATCCACCGAGGACGCAGGACTACCGCCATTTTCCCAACGTGGCAAATGTTTTGCCTGAGTTCGATCCGATCGATAATAAACTCGACATCATCCAGTGGATCGACAAGATTGAAGAGTACGGGGATCTATATGACTGGGACGATATAGCCATCAGACACTACGCGCTTTCGAAACTCGCTGGAGTCGCGCGAAAATGGCGCGACAGTTTGCCGCGACAAGAGCGTGCGTGGAACGATTGGAAAGACTTGTTAAAAGAAAATTTTGCGTGCGAAAAATCGTCAAGATCTGCGCGTTTAGATGCCCAAAATTATCGGAAGAAGCCTAATCAACACGTGGTGGAGTATTACTATGAAAAATTGGCGCTATGCAATACAGCCAAGATGGACGAATCTGAAACGATAGAGTGGATCGTAGACGGACTGGGAAATTTACGATTCCGCGATTATTTGGGGCCATTGAGCCGTTATCATAGGCCAAGCGAACTCTTACCGGATCTGAAAACTGGCGCCTCCTATATTCGATCGGTGTCAACCGGAATAGACACGCACAAGTCAACAGGGACAAACTCGGCAAGCTCGTCGACCGGAAGGGATGGTAATATCATCATGTGTTTTTATTGTAAGGACGGGGGACACACTGCGAAAAGTTGCCCTAAGAAACAGAAAAGTGCGAGGTGCTTCAAATGTAATAGGCCCGGACATTATTCGCGCGATTGTACGAACAGTGAGGTGGCAGGGAACCACGAAAAATCTATAAAAAAAGAGACAGTTACGATGCACGTCGACGGTAGTACGCACCGCAAGTATTTCAAAGACGCTTTTGTTAACGGTCAACCCATCAAGAGCTACATTGATCTCGGCAGTGGCGCGATCACGATGCGCAGCGACGCCGTCGGTAACATTGGTCTAACATACGAAGAGAAGCAGCTTGAGCCGCTAGCCGGTTATGGAGGGGGCTTTGTTCGGCCATTGGGCGTTTTGACTGCGAGAATTGCTATCGACGGAGTGGAAATTGAAACAGAGGTACAGGTTGTACCAGACAAATGTCAAGAAATACCCCTTCTAGTTGGACACCCATATACCGAGCATCCGAGCGTCATCATCTTGAGCACTTCCGAAGAACTTCGCATCGCATCGACGTTACATGAACTCATCGATTTACATCCGAGGACTTCTGAGAAGACGACGCTTTGGGCCGACGAGGCGCGCGTGGTGCCAAACAACTTTTTGGGCCATATTGTTGTTCGAGGTACATTGGCAAACAAGGAGTTGTGCGTTGAAGGTGGGATACGAGAGGTAGGTCCCATTATTCCGAGATGCGTCATCACCACCGACAACACTGGCCAAGCTATAATACCTGTATTAAATATTACCGGTCAAATGCTTAGGATTAGTCAAGGCGAGAAGCTAACTCGAGGTGAAGCTTGTGAAGGTCGTGATTGTCAGCGACAGGCGAACGAACAAGAAATACAACCAGACGAGGTCGACACTGATTTGAAGGATTCCGATCAAGAACGCTTGCTTGGTCTCGTGAACGAGTACAAAGATTTGGTGGCCAAAAATGTACACCAGGTCGGACATACCGACAGAGCCGAACTACGCATCGATCTTCTGGACGAGAAGCCAATTTACTACAGGCCATATCGATTGTCGTATCATGAGCGACAACAGGTACGAGATATGGTCGATGAGCTAAAGGCAGCGGATATAGTCGAGGACAGTGTATCGCCGTTTGCGAGTCCGATTCTTCTCGTTCGCAAGAAAAATGGTGAGGTCCGTATCTGCGTCGATTATCGTGCGATTAATAAGGTTACCGTCCGAGATAGTTATCCATTACCCTTAATAGACGATCAAATCGATAGATTGCACGGCCAAAAATATTATACCAGTCTTGATTTGTTTAGCGGTTATTACCAGGTGCCGGTAGAGAAAAAGTCACGCGAGAAAACTGCATTTGTAACGCCAGACGGACATTACCAATTCAAGCGTATGCCATTTGGCCTTTGTAATGCTCCTTCGGTGTTTCAGAGAATGATGAACGTGGTTTTAGGGAGTTTGCGATTTACCGTAGCCATGGCATACCTCGACGATATAATAATACCTTCGGCGTCGGTCGAAGAAGGCATGTATCGGTTGCGGCCAGTTTTCGATACGTTGAGGGACGCCGCGCTCACTATCAAACTCGGAAAATGTCATTTTTTCAAACAGCGAATCGAGTACTTGGGATTTGAGATCTCGGAATCAGGAATAGAACCAGGCAGACGTAAGTTGCGCAGCGTTGACGAATTCCCTGTACCGCACGACGTAAGGACCTTGAGAAGTTTCCTCGGTCTGGCGAGTTATTTTAGGCGTTTCGTAAAGCTTTTTGCCGTTATTGCATCGCCGTTGACAGAATTATTGGCGAAGGATGCGAAATTCACATGGGGCGAGCGTCAACAGGAGTCCTTTCTCGAGATAAAGAAGAGACTCTTAACGAAACCGATTCTCGCTGTGTATGATCCGACGGCGCGAACAGAAGTGCATACGGATGCCAGTGCCACGGGTCTTGGTGCAGTTTTACTACAAGAACAACGAGATGAGAGGTTGCACCCGGTGTGCTACTACAGTAGGAAGACGTCTGTGCACGAATCAAAGTATCATTCGTACGAGCTCGAGGCACTGGCAATCGTGTGTGCTTTGGAGCGATTTCGAGTTTACTTATTGGGGATCTCTTTTATAATTCGTACCGATTGTAATAGTTTGAAACTACTCGAGGGGAAACGCGATCTCAGTCCACGCGTTGGTCGGTGGTTCGTCCGATTGTCCGAGTTTAATTATAAAATCGAGTATCACAAGGGCGTTAACAATCCAGTCGCTGACGCGCTAAGCAGAAACGCCGTAGAGCCAGCGGTCGAAACGGAAGTGGTTGGTTTTGCCAGTATTGGGGATTCAAATAACCACTGACTGGGTGGCTGCGTTGCAAAGAAGTAGCGCTGAAATTATCAGTGTTCGAGACAGATTGGAACAGGGAGACAAAGAAACGCACGCTAAATTCACGATGAGAGATGCAAGGGTGTATCGCGTCAAAGAGGGAAAGTGGAGGCTGTATGTCCCGGAAGATATGCGATACGACGTAGTGTCTGACGCACACCGGTCCTTGGCTCACTTAGGAATCGATAAGACCCTTGCGAAGGTAAAGGAGAATTATTATTTTCCAAGAATGCGTGAGTTTGTGACACGGTATATAAATCGCTGTATAAACTGTTTGTATTTTAAATCCGTGCCAGGGAGACGCCCAGGATTTTTACATCCGCTTGAGAAGGGTAACACGCCGTTCCAAAGTGTGCATATAGACCACTTAGGCCCATTTAAAAGGACTGAGGCCGATGCGAGGTATGTAATCGCAATTGTTTGCGGATTCAGCAAATACGTCGTTTTAAAAGCGGTGCACGGTACAACGTCGGAAGAGACGTTAGTCTTCGTTAGGGAATTCTTGTCTCACTACGGAAGACCTGAGCGAATTATTAGCGATAGAGGAACCGCGTATACGTCGGATGTTTTCGAGAAATTCTGCTCCGAACACAACATACAGCACGTTAAAATTGCGGCAGCCGCGGCGCGAGCGAACGGTCAGGTCGAAAAAATCAATAGTGTAATATTGAGCTGTTTGTCAACAATCGCGAATGAGGAATGTGACGATTGGGATTTGCGACTATACGACGTTCAGTGGGCGATCAATAACAGTGTACATAAGGTTACAAAAAAAACGCCGTTTGAGCTGGTGTTTCGATATAGAGGGTGCGGATCGAGCGAAAATCCTCTAACAAAGGAAATTCAAAATATGAATGATGCAATAAGCGTGGATGAAAACAGTTGTGACAAAGTAGCGCAGCTCCTCGAAGTTAATCGAGAAAAGCTTAGTAGTCAATTCAATAAGACCCGAAAACCGGCGAGACAATACGAACCTCGAGATATCGTTCTAATTCGTTGCGAAGCCCCGTCTACGGGCGATAGTCGTAAATTATCTCCTAACTTCCGGGGACCGTACGAAATCAAAAAGGTTATTGGAAATGATCGTTATTATGTGGAAGATATCGAAGGGGAGCGTCAAAGTCAGAAGCCTTATCAAGCTATCGTTGCGGCTGATCGTTTAAAGTACGTACCCACCGAAAAGGATTATAAAGGACCCACTACGAGATCCCGAACCCAAAAGGAAACCAAAGATGACGAGACTTTGGTTACCTGCGGCATGTAATTTAGTAATGGAAAACGCGATTTTCTCTTGACGACTTATGAAAAATGTAAGGACTATAATATTAGTGTAAAGAAAAAAAAGGAGGAGTATGTCTAGTTGCACCTAGGCGAGTTGTTTATCGGGACTACTGTCGAGGACGACAAATTTGCAGGACGGCCGAATTGTGGGCATATTCTTATTTGAAAATTTCGCGCGGAGAGGACGACGGAAATGAGTGTGAGTGGAAGGAGAATGAGCGACGTGTGAGTGAGGAGGAGAGAGAGGAAAGCGAGCGAAATAAGTAGTAGATCAGAGATCGTCGTCCGATAAGCGAGTACTCCCAACATGCGCTGAATAAAAGTTCTTCGTATTAAATCTAATCCTGACTAAATTATTTATTCCAACAAGTGTTTGCACCGTTTTCTCAATCGATTCTAGGCTAAAAATATTGAAACTACTTTTTTGTCGATTTTTAGTAATAAATCTTGATCGATCAGCTTGCAATTTGGCATGTGAACTTGTTTTAGTTCCTTGATAGAAATCGGAAAAAAATAGTGGTCTCGTCATCAAAAATGGCGGGAATCTTGAAATCTTCGAAGCACCCCGACGTCTGAGAGGTTAGAAAATATTTCTACTGCTACTAGTTGTTGGCTCATCCGGTGTATACATCTAGATACATAAATACACAGGTCGAAGCGACGAGGCTGATCGATTCAAGCATGAGTGATCGCGGATGATCCCACACAACGAAACACAATGCGTTAACGATTATTTAGTGGATGAGCGACCATTGTTAATTTTCTATAGCCAATTAATCTCAATTGATAAGGCGCGACTGCTTTGCTCATTAATCGAGGCGGTAATTCTCCCATTATAATTGCCGTGGTAGGGTGCAGTTTCAGCAAAATTGCAGCTTCAACTGTCATGGTTCCAACCTTATTTTCAAAACTTTACTACTTTCAGGAAAAACGGTATTGGCTGAAACAATCTCCTTTACCGTAGGGCTATCCCGTTCGTTTCGATCTCAGGTTCATCGACACAAGTGCGTAAAATAGGCATCATAGACGATGTTTTGGAGACACGTTTGGTCGTGTCGAAATATGGCGATGTCTCGCACGCCTTTTAATGCGTGTATAATTACGATGAGGACAATAATAATGTATTATTATCATGCATGGAAAAAAAACGCGGTAAAGTAAACGAGATACACATGCCCATATGTATGCGTACAATGAGTATCGTAAAGGGTTGATGAATACATAGACGATAATGTGAGGGGAGAAAACGCCGTGGGTGAGGAGCGCGAATTTAGCTGTCGGCCGAATGAGCAAGCCAACAAACGCGCGAGCTCACGCGCTCTCCGATACCGCAAGTCCCGACGTTATTAGCTCGCTGTAGCTCGCTGTAGCTCGCTGAATATCTCTCTCTCTCTCTCTCCCTCTCTCTCTCTCTCTCTCTCTCTCTCTTTTTCAGCTCCTCGGATCTCGCGGGGAAGACTGACGAGCTTTCCTGCCAACATATTATTACTCTCCAAATGCCTCATTATTATTATCATTATTATTTCATATTTTCTACCCCCTCCACATATCCTTTGATCTTTCGCTGGCTTTTCATATACGCAACGCACCGAAAATGCAAAAAGCCCGACAGAGATTAATATAAGCAAAAGCCGCGAAAGCGAAGATGACGCAGCGGAGTAGTCTGTATCGTATATCGAAGGCTATATACTTGAGCGAGGAGTATAGGCCAATGTGCACCGTGCAAACCAGCCCGTTATATCGCTATGTAACAACGGATCCAAGATATGAAACGATCAACAAGAAAAATATTTTCGTCTTAACCCGGAGATTTTTTTAAATTGTCCTTCACTGATATTTAATAAGGGATAAATCATTATATGTAATTCTCTGAGGTTGGAAAAATAAATCGATGCGAGGCTTAGGTATGTGTGAATTTATACGTATGTGCATGTATTGTCCGATGTCCGAGCACTACGCACAAACGCGCGCGCGCGCATGTGTGTGTGTGTATGTATATTTATATATAGGACTTAGAGAGCATACAGAAAGAGAAGATATATATATATATATGAAGGAGCGAGAGAGCCAAGTAAAAAGGAAAGAGGGGAAGGGTGGGGGAACATATAAGGGAGGTCCGGTATTAACAATAATTATTGGTTCGAGCCTCAACTCCCCGTCCGCGATCTTTCGAATCTCAAGATCACAAGTGAGATCAATTATGTCCGACTGATTAGCCTGAGCCTCTCCGATCGTGGTTATACGCGTGCACACGGGAGGCTTTTCATACACGGGAGGACGAAAGATAGCGAGCGAGCGAGAGGGAGAGAGAGAGAGAGAGAGAGAGAGAGAGAGAGAGAGAGAGAGAGAGGGAAAGAATGAGGCAGAGATCGAGAGAAAGAGAGGAAGATTCAGGCTGGGCGTATGTGTTCCTTACTCTCCTCTCTCACTGCCTCGCTCATTTTTGCGATATACGCGCAGATACGTTTTCTCCGGGCTCGCGGTGATCGAAGAAGAGACGATCGACGTGTTACGTATAGGGTTGACGATGGTTTTGCTCCCGAAACTAAGAAAAAAGCAAGAACGCAAGGGAACGTGAACGAGAGGGAGCAAGAGGGAGAGCGGAAAAAAATGTTAAAGAGCAAAATTTCGAGAGACCGCGAACAGCTCGTTCAATCTCCGAACTTACGGCAATCGCAAGAGATGCGAGCACCGCGCGAGGGTTATTATATGGAGCAATTGCGCGAGAGTCTCCCTCGATCGCGCAACTCGCTTTCGTCCCTCATTCCTCATTCCTCCCCCGATCGTGGGTAAATTCTTCCCCGAAAGAGGATGAAGATGCTGAAGAGATACTCTTTTGCACTCCTCTCTTTCTCTCTCTCTCTCTCTCTCTCTCTCTCTCTCTCTCTCTCTCTCTCTCTCTGCACTCGCCTCTCTGCCACTCTGGCATCGCTTTTATCATCTTCTTCTCTTTCGCCCGCCGTATATACCCTCAAAGATATTATCCATATACTCATTTCATCAGGCGCAGAAGCAATGTATAAAAAGTGCTCTTCCTAGCAGCCCCCTCTCGCGCATCATTCGGCGTCTCTCTCTCTCTCTCTCTCTCTCTCTCTCCCCCCTCTCTTGTTTCACTGATAATACGGGGGGCCTCATGACGGAGCCTCGCGAGCGATACGCTTGAAAAAATTCCATGTTCGAGGAGCATCGGGCGCCCGCGCGTATGCGAGAAAATCAAACGAGATTATTGCTGGCCCGGTGGGGTGAAATTTTTGCGGGCAAGATCCTCACACCCGTCTCGTGTACCTACATACGTTTTGCAACTCATCCGAGGATACGGTGTAGGCGAGAACGTTGCCAACGAGCCTAGCTTAATCCGCGCCCCAGCGTGGGATAAGAAAAGTGATCGAGACGCGCGGCTTAAGTACGTTATTTATCGAAAAACATCACATTGTCAAAAGTTTAGATCGTATAGAACGGTGTTTGAGAGAATGAGAGGGGAAGCGAGGAGGAGGGTAAGGGGTGGGGGAGATGGGGGGAGCGAGTAAAGAGCATGGAAAGGATTATTATCACGTACGTTTGAAAAGTTACCAGAACGTCACGACCGAAATATATATCGACTGGTTGGAAATGTGCATTCTTAGAGAGGATTCGTTCCAGCCAACATTTTACCCCTACGACCAACACGGGCATTCAAGCGGCTTTAAATTCAAACGACGTACTTGGAGGAATATTGTACGAGATGGGGGGCGGGGGGGGGGCGTATATAGCGAACTCTGCGTTTATGTATATGGGGCATTTCATTTCAACATTTGAAATCGGGGTTAATTTTTTTCTGTTAGCCTCAATGCTTCAACGGTAAAGAAGTTTGGGGATATTACGATATCTGTGGTCCTTAATTCTGGCTACGGAGCCTTCATGTTTAATTAAAAATAAAACTTTTTCCACGAGTCGTAAAAATCGAAATTTGACCCTTAAGAGGGTCAAACAGTGGTTTTAAAGTTTGTATAAGACAACATATTTTTTGTCAGATTTACTTGAAACTTACTAAATTTATTTTATATAGAACACTATATATTTTCCTCGCTGTTCGGTGCGTGTAGACAGTCAAGTAGTACTGTAAACCCCTTAACTGTGTAGGCTGGCATGAATGCCAGCCTAAACAGACCCAAACGAATACATGTTCAATTATATGTATTGGAGTGCATTTATACCGAGTTTCAAGAAAATCTGACCAAAAAATATGTTGTTTCATATAAACCCCTTTTTCACCCCCTTAAGGGTCGAATATTGATTTTTACCACTCTTGAAAAAAGTCTTATTTTGGGTCAAGTATGAAGACTGCGTGGTCAGAATTAGGGGCCACAGATATCATAATACTGTCAGAAATTCGAGCATTGCAAAAAACGTACAAGTTGGACTGTGAGTATGGTGTATTATGTTCATTTGGTGTATTATCGGATTGCGATCGTCGAACGATGAAGTGGAGAGTTATGGATTTGATTCAGTCCCACCCTTACTTATTTTACACGTGTGAAAATATAATTTCATGTACAAATGTCTGGGATATTTTTCAGACGGACGAAGAATGTGTTTCAGAGCAGTCGGAAGTATTGGTCTGAATTGTCCCATATCAAAAAATTGCATAGAGAAGAAAAATCGTAACATTTCTATTCACGGTGGACCTCAGGACGAACCTTTATACAGGGTGACTGCCAACAAACAACACGGAAAAAAAGAAATAGTACAAAATACAGGGGCTTCACAGTTCGCATTGGACTCGAGCGATTGCACAGCAATATTGCTCAAAGTAAATTATTACAGCTCCTATACTGTCCTCTTTGGACTCGAACCGCTCTACTGTATCTTTTACTGGAACACACAGTCCAAAATACAGTGTTGACAAAAGTAAATTTTGACAGTTCAACACTGTAATATAAATGTAACAAAACTTGTAATTTGACAGTTGGTTAATCGGTATTATGTACACTGAATGCACCAGTTATATCGACAGAGTTTATGTAGGTGTTTTAACAGTGGAGTCCTCTGTTCTAGAAACTGGTTAGCAACAGATATAGTTTCAGTTTTGAACTGTTGCTTTTTACAGTGTGATAACGGGAAACGTTCTTGTTTGAACCTGTAATTCAAACTTCATGATCCTCGAAATTTAATAGTGCCACAACTCGTATATTATACAAAATTAGGGGTAAAAATAACATTAGATAGCGCTGAAAGAACAATTGAAGCGCTGAAAGAACTGCCAGTCGTTTGTGTCTTGGTCGCGCCACGCTCGAGACAAGCCCTAACCAGTGAATACCGTTCACAACGTCACACTGTAAATTTGATTATAAAAATGAATTTAAAAAATTCGGCGAAACCTTTGCTTACAATGTATATTGTAAGCAATGTAATATATATATATATATATATATTTGATTATATTCTTGATATATATCTTGATTATATTCTTGATATATATCAAGAATATAATAAAGTGAATGAGCACACAAAAAAAGTTTATCCATAAAAGAAGTTTGAGAAAAATGTGTAGAAACTATTACAAAATCATCATCATACAAAGCATTACAGAAAGCAGATTTTGTAGTCCTCTACCTTTCGTAAGAATAGACTAGGACAGGTGAAACAGTGTCGAAAAAAAAATAACGCGGCGCCCTTGTGCCGGTAACATAACATAACCTTCAAAGCCGCATTAGTAGCTGTTTCTTAGGCTATTTGTTTATTTTTGCAGTCTTATCAGGTTAGAGTGCGACAAAGTCGTACATTTTTCTTCGAAATCGTAAGTACATTTTTTCATTTATCTGCTGCCTCTGAAAATGTTAATAAAGGACGCGAGTAACACTAGAATTAAAAAAAAAAGTAAAATTGTACAAAAAAATCGAGAACATATATACATATTGTTGATAGTTATTAGCTAGTGGTATTTTTTTTCGATCTTCCATTGCATACTTTGAAAAGAGTTTTGCAGCAATTATTTTCCGCAGCGAGCTATTAAAAAAAAAGTGACTAAAATAAAAAGTAAAATGAGCGCTACATCTTATTTTACCCTCCCATGCTCTGATGTTCTTTAGTCATCATTCCCTCCTGGGTAATAGTATTAGTTTCCCATGTTTCTGAAACGCAGACATGTTGGTTTTACTATAATTGGCGTAGAAAACCTTTATCATACGGAAATTACAACTTCTTTAAGAAGATGAAACCGACATATTTTTTTATAAGTAGGCTTAAGTACCCTGCTGAAGAAATGAAAGATTTTTTTCCTCGATTAAAAAAATTGAGATTTTCTTGCGCCAGACGGTGCATATGGACCTGTTTTTCACGACACTTTTTTTAATTACCGTAAAACCTTTTGGTAATTCTTTAGGTAAGTGATTTTTCCGAAAAATGAGCCTCAAATATTTGGTTTGCTATTTTCTCATTTATTGGGTTATAAATGATGAAATTCAGTCGGAGGAAGCTGAAATTCAGCGCCCCCATAAAAAGTTTTGATGGTCGCGGAAACAGGTGATAAAATAGGTCATTTTTGAACATTTCGACGCCTATATTGGGTTTGTTTGGGTTACAAACCCAAACAATTGTAATTATTTTTTGCTCGTAATACTTATTCGTCGAAAAGTCATTTATCTAAAGAATTACCCAACTTTTGAACAAAGAACTTTTTTGGTTTATCGATTAGTTAGTCACGTTGCCGGAGTCTGGCGCTTCGATTTCACTACAATTGAACCTCAATCGACGCATTTGTTCGAAAAATAAAGAGCGATAAACGTCGTCGGTCTATCAGGCTAATGTGTCGCGGATTGAGGTACTAAAAATAACGAAGAAATCGTGGGGTTTTTTCAACATCGTTCGTTCATTTTCAAATGAAAACCACTGAGCCACCGCGACCTTGTTATAACCTTGACACGCCAAAAATCCACAGAATGATAATTAGCACAAGACGGCAATTCGTGATTGTTTTCCAAAAAGAACGGATAATTATCATCGAAAAAAAAAAACGGATTCAAAGTGTTCGTCATTAGTCACGATGCGCTCACATTTTTTCGATACAGTTTTCAAATAAAGCGTCGATCAATTGCATCGTCTCGTTTCCGAGTGTCCAATTTTCAGTGACTCACGCTGTACACACGCATACACATAACGTATTCAAATCTCGGCCAATTCGCAAAGTATCTTCGAGAGGATGATGCGCGCTCGCTCGCACGACGGTAGTTACGCGAAGGCTGCGCGCGAGTGTGGATGCCTCGACGAGGGTGCAACGAGAGATACGCTTGCATGCAAATATACGGGTCCCGCGATCTCGGTGCGCGCGAGAATGAGAAAACCGGGGATGGATACGCGGGCCGGGTGTGTGCAGAGTGGGAAAACACGCGAAAGCGAGCGTAGGAGCATCGCAGTGTTGGTAGCCCGATTGTAATGGTAGTAAAGTCGTACCGCGTATATGTACAGTAATATGCTCGGTGTGTCGGTTATTATAGTCTTGGAAGGATAGGAACGCGGTAGAAGAAGGAGCACTGACCTAACCTAACCGGCCCACCTAGTCTCATAAATTGTCGGGCAATAGTTTACGACGAGGCACCGCCCCGTGTCATTATCGCGCTGGAATAACGCCGCCGCCACCACCGTATACTTGCTTGCTCTTTCTCACTCTCTTCTTCTCCCCCCCCTCTCGCTCTTTCTCTCTCCCCCTTCCGCCAACTAACTACTCGTTTTCCTCACATTTGCACTTGTTTTTTCACGTTTTTCCTTTTTTAATACGCTTTGCGTATAGGTATAGAGAAATCGATAGATATCGTTGGGGTGTATGGGACATTCCATGCGGTAGTTCAGTCGGCCAATTATTGGAAACTTGGACGGACGGGCGCTGTCGGTCCGTTCCCTGCCGCGATACAATTCGACTTCTCGAACTGGTGCTTGCATTAGCACAATATCGAATTCCAAGTACGGTCTATTTTGGGGCGATATTGTGTGAGTTTGGTATCGGGATCGAGCAATGCACGGCAACTAAAGGCATAGGCATTTCTGTTATTCCCAAAGATTGGAATACTAGGTGAAGAGCATAAAGATTTTGGACGTAATACGCATCGGGTATAGTTAAATTTCATTGGTACAGGAGATCAGAGGTTTGTGGAAAAATAAAGTGAGTCGTTAAAATCTTTTAAGGGGGCTGTAGATACGCAACATTTTTGAAATATGGTTTTCATTGTAGAGTGTTATAGCCCAGGATCCTCACTTTACGCCGATTTAACCTTTTGTTCTTTTCTGATTTTCTGGAAACTATGTTTTATGAAACGATGTAAGTCGTATCGGAAAATCTTTCCGTCTGATTCACTCCGAATTCGGACATAGTTTGTGACATTTTCTATCGTATGACCGGATTTTTTTCTATGCTTATCCATTCGGTAATAACAAATGGCGAAAATGGTCTCGTTTTTGTCGAAAATCAGTTTTTTTTCTTCAGCTGGCCATTTTCATAATTTAGTAAATTAAAAAAAATACTAGATCCTACGAAAGTTTTATTATTATACTAAAAATACTTTTTTTTCAAATTCCAGATCACTCTAGATGCCAGAAGCACCTATACACCGACTGGTCATGCAGCAAGGGCGGCACTTTGTTCAAATAATATTACCTAATAAAAAATTAAAACTTGGAAGACAATGTATCAATCATGTGTAAGATGCAGACCACGTCATCCCAATATTCTGAGCAGGAAAATATTGAAAACCAAGCTCATGCAGAGCCGTCGATGAGCTTTGCCAATGTCGAAACCGGCCAGGACGCTTACTCGCATTCAAAAACGGCAAATCACTATATTCCGTTGAAATACCCATTTTCAAGATAAAATATACAAATATACACCTCTTACGTTGTTAATAATCAGGACAATAATAACACCCGACTAGAAATTTGGATCCGGCAGCCTGAAGACTGATCAGGCTGCTATCAAGCTCCAGTCCGTATTACCGTAATACGGCACGTCTGATCAGTGCCGGAAGTCCCCCGAACCAGTGGAAACTTAGTCCGGGCGCGAGTAGGCACCCTGAACAGGGCCAAATACGGTAGCCTGTATGCCGCTGTAATATGGCGTCCATGGACACCGTGTTACGGCACGCCTGCTCTGTGCCGGATGCCGACCGGATCAGTAGGGCCTTAGTACGGACGCGAGAAGGCACCCTGCACAGGCCGAAGTACGGTAGCCTGTATGTCGCCGGAATATGGCATCCATGGACGCGAGGTTACGGCAGGCCTGGTCTGTGCCTTGGGCGGACCGGATTGGTGGCATCTCAGTACGGACGCGAGGGGGCACCCTAAACAGGCTGAAGTACGGTAGCCTGTATGTCGCCGTAATGTGGCATCCATAGACGTAGTTGGCGAATTAAGATTTTGAGGTTAGGTTTCATTCACGTCTGCGATATAAACCGCATCAATTCGAATAATCTACACTCTGCGAGCAGGTAATAAACATAGGCTTATTGTTTGTATACAAACGAACTGAAACGATATTATTTAATAATACATCATTCAAAATATTCTTAATGGCAGAACTTAAAATGACTGATTAATATATGTATATATATATATACACACACACACACATCATACATCCATACATACATATTATTTTTATGAATTTTGAATGATTGAATATTTGGAATGATGTATTATTGAATAATATCGCTTCAGTTCGTTTGTACATAAACAATTAGCCCATGTTTCTACACAAACGAACATGAAAAATGCACGAATTTGTAAGTAGAAAAATAGTAAATTCGCTTTTATTCTTATTTATACATTATATATATATATATATATATATATATATATATATATATATATATATATATATATATATATAATGTATATATATCTAAGAGCGAATTTACTATTTTTGTCGAAATTACATGCATGTGAGTTGTTTTTATAGCCTAAGGGCCGTTGCACATGGCGTATTGTCTACGCGCAGATGATGCGATACAAACGCAATACACACATGATCCACACGCTTTTTGGACTGAAAAACGCATATAGATCAAGTGTGTGTCGCGTTTGTATCGCGTGGTCTGCGTGTAGAAAATACACCGTGTGCAAAGGCCCTAAATGGGCAAAAAAAATTCAGCGGTAAATATATAATTATTGTTACATTGCAATTATGTAACTTTGAACATCATGCATAAAATTATTGACATTCTGTAGAATATAATTAGACTGATAAAGACAGGGAAGAAAAGAAGAAAGTTTACACAAGTGTTAGGATGGCTAAATAGGTAGCGCGCTCGGCTCTAGAATAAGAAGGCATGGGTTCAATCCCGAGGGTAGGTAAAAACTTTAACGAGGCAGAATAATGTTTTAACTCAATTATCATATGAGCAGGAACATAAATAAGGTATATGGAAACAGATGATACTAACAGAATGTTTTTATTCATAATTTTTGGATTGTTTTTGTTTGTCATTTCAGGCATAGATACGGCAGCCTGATCAGAGCCTGCAAGGGTATACTGACCAGGTCCGTAACCAGCATCCGCATCAGGGCCGGATGCAAAAAGCGTTTCACGCCTATTGAAGCCCTGATACGGCGGCCTGCAAAGTGCCGTAGTACGGAATACGGCATGCCGGATACGGCCCTAGTCTGCTGCGTAGCAAAATTTCTAGTCGGGCAATTCAATTCAACCAGTAACGGGTTATGCCTCGTTGTAACAGTCAAAAACAGCTCATGTTTTGAATTTTTTAAAAAGAAAAGCTTAATAATAAAATTCGTCAAAAATTATGTGTTTCAAAGAGTATCATCTGAAGAATACACAACAATTTTGTCGTGTAAAAATATTTATTTATAATCAATTTACAGTCGATGTCCAGATAGTACTTTTCGAAAAAGGCGTTTGCAGTGAGCAATACCATTCTGAACCAGGTTATTTAATATCTAAAAATCAAACAGATTTCGTAAGTATATTAGTTTATGATATAAATAATGGAAGGAATTTCCGAAATATCAAATTTTTAAAAATATGGCTGTGTTTCAAATCGAAAGTATAAATCAGAAAAAATATTCTTCTATCAAATACTAAATTTTTACCTATAAAAAAGCGCCCTACAAATTTCAAAATGATCGATGCAGTAGTTTTTGAGATATTTTGCTCACCGACTTTGAAAGCGTACTTTGGAGAAAAAAGCGTTTAAAGTTTCGAACGACACTCCCAGCGTCCAAGGGGCGTCAACATAACAGCCTATAAATCTGTCAATTTTTATTGCATCGCCTCAAAATTTGCAACGAACATTTGAAGGATGTCTCAAAATGACCTGACATTCAAATTTATTAATAAAACGTATTATTCATTTGAAAAGTACGAATATTTTTATTTCAACCCTTGCCAGTCACACCTCGAAAAAATTACGTAAAAGTCATTTTTGGGTAAAATTCACCCCAATCATTTTGCAATGTGATAAATTATTGCAAATTTTTTTTAAAATACTGCAATGTACTTCCAACTCTTTTCTACACGACCATACCGATTATTTTCAACATATGTGGTTTTAAATATGCCAAAAAATGTCCCACTTTTCCGAATTTCTTGGAAGGTATTCCAGGTCAAAAAACGGCTGGGGTATATTTCACCCGGTGTGACCATTAAGGGTTAAATAAGTGACTATTCCGAAAAAAGTGTTTTGCTCTTTTCTCATTTATTGGATTATAAATTATGATATTCAGTCGGGGGAAGCTGATTTTTTATTAACAATTTTTTTACGAGCAGAAAATCGTTAAAAATCATTTCGAATTTTTCAAAAAGTCAAACTAACGCCATATAGGCGTCGGAATGTTTAAAAATGCCCTATTTTATCACGTGTTTCCGCGAACTTCAAAACCCCATAACTTTTTATGTGGGGGGGGGAGGGTGAATTCCAGCTTCCCCCAACTGAATATCATCATTTATAACCCGATGAATGAGAAACTAGCAACAACAAAAAAATGTAGGCTAATTTTTCGGGAAAGTCACATATCTGAAGAATTACCGAAATCCGTGCCACCGACCAAGTGTCGTCTGCTATCTTCAAGAAACGGGGCGACCAACGTGTCCCGGAATTCCCCGTATATCCCTACCTACATAGGAAGACAGCACTCGCGTCAAGAAACAGCGAAAGAAAAGCAACGCGCCACGACTCTATTATCCGTATCCGAAAAAAGCGCATCATCGTCTCGAACTCGCCAGCCGAGTACTTCATATCGGAAGGTCCCGCGCGCCGGCGAAGGGGTGAGAAAAGTTCTACTTATGTTAATACGATTATACGCGCGAGACGAGGCCGTTTCCCCGCCGATATACGGCGGTTTAGCGCGGGAGCTGAGAGTACGCTGCCGTTGTCGTTGCCGCTCGTCGCGTCGCGCGGGCGCGAGATTTCATCGATATACGCACGCCCACGGTAACTTCGACGGGTAAATGAGGAAGAAAAAGAAAAGTAAAAACAAACGGGAGCATCGAAGAAACGAAGACAAAACGGAGAGAAAAAAAAGAAACAAGTATGAGCGAGAAAACCTTGAGGATTCTCGTATATAATACCGCCCGGTCTTTCACGTTGCCCACGAGAGACACGCGTATTAGTAGTCGAGTGAGTTCGCGCGCGGAGTCGCCGGGTAAGCCGGAGCAGCCTTCGCATTGGCGCTCGCTTTAACATCTCGCGAATATACGAGTGTACGCACTAGCAGAGCGACAGAGAGAGAGAGAGAGAGACATAGAGAGGGAGAAAGCGAGAGTGGCTTTAATCGGTAGTCTGAATCCCGGATGAAATCATTTCGTGCGATTCGCGAGGCTAAATGATTTTTCTTTTCTTTTTCTTATGCTGGACCTGAAGTATCCTGTGCGTGTATACGATAGAGCCGCGGAGCGCCAAATGTACCTTGGAGTGTGCTCAAGTCACTCGATCTTGGACAAGAGGGTAGTGCTACTGTAGGTAGAGAGAGAGAAAGGAAGCGTGAGAGGAGGTGGGGGGGGGGGGGGGAGGGAGATTGAGGCAGGAACGCGAAGAGGCCGCGTGCCGTTCATTCAGACGTTGGAAGCTTTCAGCTTTTTTACGAGCAACTTGTCACCACGACGATTTGTCTTTGTGCTAAAGAAAGACCTCTCTTCGCGAGCACATCGTTGACGTTGCTTCGCCTATATATATATGTGTGTGTGTATGTATATATATATATATATATATATATATATATATATATATATATATATATATATATATACGCGCACACATACACATACACACACATATACATACAGATATGAATAAACGTACATACGTCCACATAAACAAACACAGGCGCGCGTGTACATAGATATTCCCTATGCAGGTATATGCAGCATGGAATCGGCCAGTACACGAGAGGGTAGAGTAAAAGCTCCCGCGCGAAGAGGGTTTTGCGTCCGAGAAGAAGGCCAAACCAAGTGACTCTATCTCGTCGCAGGTAGGACATATCGGATTACGTGTTTTGCATCGCCCTCTGAGGAACGTACGACGGTAAAACTTTGCTCTCTCATTCTCTTGCTTTCTCGCTCTTTTATACCACTCGCCTCTTTTCCTCTCCGCTGCCTTTTTTTCTGCTCGAGTCTCGCTCTCTGTCTTTTATCCTTACTTATTCATGTTCCTCCGCAACATAGTCTACGCATTTGTACAGAGAATCAGTGTATGAGAGAGAGAGAGGGGGGGGAGATAAAGTACGATGAACATACACCTGTCCATCCCTTCTGTTACTCTGGATTTCTTCTCTTACCTTCTGGTCTTCCGGCACAATAATAAGCGAAATTTCCAATAATTACACAGTACAACAGCCGATTTGGTGCCGCAAAAGTGTATATTTTTTTCTAAAATGTTATCTCTATACTGTACCTATTTTAACACTTAATATTGATATCTTACGTAACGACACGGAAATAAACAACTTTTTTTTCCAATCTAATATTGAAAATTTTAAATTTTCTTAAGGTAATCCTATGGCTTCACACTAGTCATACCACTGATCATACTTGACAATTTATATTTTTAACAAATGCAAAAAAAAAATTGTTATAACAAAAATTTTCCATGTGTAAACTGTTTGATGAATGTTCACATTTAATTAGAAAAATGACAAAATAGTTATTCCAACGATTCGCGCAGTATTTCTAGGTTTGATATTTGGCAACATTGGTTCTATCTCCGGCTCTTTTTACTCAACCAGGCGAGTTTAACATCAATGGTTTTCAACGTTTATCGGTCAAAACAATGTCAGGTGCTGGAAATATAAAGCATTGAATTCGGGCCACGACTGGCGAAAAGCGTGGAAAATTTGTGTAGGCGAAATATGTCGGTTGAAAATGAAATATGTGTGGAAATGCGAATGAGTGAGATGAGGTTAGGACTACAGTCAGCTGTTGCCTTGCTGTCACGTCTCTTTATCGTAGCAAGTAGGAATAAATCCAATACCAGAAAGTCAAATCAAACTTGATATTACACAAAAATTAGGTCAATAAGCGCATTTTTTTTTCGAGGGCATTGAATTACTACAAGTGTTACGATTTACGTATGTAAATGTGGTTATTTTTAAGAATCTGACGGATTCCCACTATTACAGACACTTTCGTAGTGACCGGAAATTGGGTTTTTGTATGTCGTCTCGGAATTCCTTCGCAAAAGACGCAATTTTTCTCTGTGTAATTAGGTCAATAACCGACCCTGAAATTTTACAGAGACGATTATTAATATATTTAGTGAAGCTCAAAAATAAATAAAAATGTCATGGATTGAAGCCTGGCGATAGGATTACCATAAATATTTTTCCATTGAGTAAGCTTCTTTTTCGTGATTTTTTAAAGTGAGACTTGCTGTGGCGATCGCCCATCAAGCTCCAAAGGTAATCAGCTATCATGTGTATGTATCCCATCTTCCCTGATACCTATCTTGCACGTTTTTTTTTCTTGGTGGAAGCGTTCTCCTTACTCTTCACTAAAGGAGCCAAGGATTTCTGTCAATTCATCTTGATCCTCTATTTGCGAAGAAAAATGCGCTTTTCGCGAAATCTGTGATCGTTTTTCCAAATGTTTGAATAACATACTCTCCGCCATAATAACGAAATGTAATGAGGGTAGTTGGAGCAAGCTGCCTTCCCTTACTGCCATCGACATATCACTGAATTAATTGATAACAACAAATCAATAGTGTTGAAGTTTGCATCGTTGGAAGGCAACGATTTTTTTTTATTTCTTGTGTTTCTTGTTATCTAAAATCATTTTTTGCAGATTTAGGTTGTCGATCGCTAAGAAGGATCCTAAAAAATGTGTACGTGATTTTCGTACCTTAGATTTACTAAAGAAAATTTAGGAAGTTGGTGAAAATAAATGTTCGTTGCATTCCAACGATGCGAACTTCAAGCTTATGCAAGTCATAAAAAAAAAAGAAAAGATTTTTAAATCAACTGTTAACGACACTTGCTATGAAATTGAAATTCAATTCGGTAGTCACTCGACAAAAAATCATACGAATTATCGCCGGCACCAAGAATGTTTTTTTTTTGTTGAATGTGTTATATGCATTGAAATTCAAATAGCGGATTCGGCAAGTGCACACGTAGCCTATTGAATTCCTCATTCTTTTATCCCTATCTTTGTTCTATTTTCGAAACATTTCTCATTGTTCGTCTCTTTTTTTCACTTTGCTACATTTTGCCGGTCTTCTATATACATTATTCTTTTGATACGAGCCGGTGCTCGAGCTACCGCTGTTAACGCTTCGGGGATTTTATATAAACATTTCTTCATTCGCCGATCGCCGCACCCGCAACATGATTACCTCGAACACCACTCATCTCCCTTTCCCTCTCCGTCTGTCTCTTTCTCTCGTTCGATCGCTTTCTCGCTCGCTCTCTGCCGGTATCAGGTTGCATTGGAACGAACGTTGACGCGCGAAAAGATTTATTATCGATGTTTGTATGTATAAACTGGCAGTGTGAAAAGCCGATTTTCTCACGTTTCAGCAATCAATTGATTCACAGTAAGCGGCGAGGATGAAATATAGCGGTGTTTCATTGCACGGCTCGACACGGCACGAACTCTACGAACGACACATTTCTTTTTTCGTCGACAACTTTCCACAATGAAAATTGCACACTTGTGCGTTATAGCATGAATTATTTTTACGGTTGTATCTTCGGACAAGGCAAATAAATCCCAAGTGTCTCCATCTACATATACCTTCGATACTTCTTTTCAATCGTAATACCGATGTGGAAGTTTGCATTGTTGGAAACGATGTTGACGCTCGCATCGTTCAAGTCCAATGAAAATTCTTTTTCAATCTTTATTTCTTCACTTTCATCATCCACAATTTTATGCTTCAAATTTGGGATGACGATTTCTTATAAGAATCCCAAAAGGCGGAATGCAAGTGAATTTTTAAATTTAGTTTGCGCAAATTGCGGCTGGCAAAATGATCCGAAAAAATGTCACCATGCAGATCTCCAGTATAAATCTCCCAAAAAGATTTCGAACAATTATAAAGACGAAGAGACGGAGAAATAAAAAAAGGCGTTTTCATCGCGCACCACCGGCACAAACTTCCACCCAATTCGTTATGGGAAAGTTTGACTGAACTAACCGCGACCATTGAAATTATCGTGTCCTCATATACACGTCGATTCAATCTACACCACGAGCAAAACACTCTTGTGGTACCGAAGAACGAACATTTCGAAATGTATTTACCGAAGTATCGGGGTGCCAACGATTATTGAGACGTTAATCTCAAATACCGACCCATTAAAATTAACGACCAAATTAATGAAGAGGCATTTATTGCGCAGATATAAAATTTGTCCCTGCGCTATAATGCGCCCAATATTACTACCGCACAAATTTTCGCCACGAGACGCAGAATTCTCACAAGGCAAAAGGAATAAAGTATGATACGTACGTGTATATGAATATATACCTACACTCATATATATGTGCATGCATACAGTGAGAGGAGGGACGCCCCTACATTGCGAGGGGGAGGAACCGGATAAATATGTCAGAGCGCTCACGGCGAAGAAACCGACGCGCGTTCAGTGTTGCTCCCAAGCACAGTCATTCGCTGATGCCAAGAGAGGAGAAGGAACTCGTGTAAAGGGATAACCCTGCGAGCTATACCGGATAACCCTTTCGTTCTTCCTCCCCCTTCTCGTCCTCTCTCTCTCTCTTTTTCTTTCTCTCTGCTGATAGTATACACTGGACGCCGATATTAATCCTTCTCTTCCTCGGTAACGCGCTCCTCTCCAGTCTCTGGAAGGGTTATACATATATATATATATATATATATATATATATATATATATATATATTGGAAGGTGCTTCCTACGAGAGACTTGAAGATGCTGCAGCCACCATCGAGAAAGCTTTTTCGCTCTCTCAGGCCACCGAAATCGAAGATCCTTCTCTTGTCCGCCCTCTCTGCGTTCTTTTTTTACACACACACACACACACACAAACACCAACACATATATGTGTATAGCTTTTTCTTTTCGTCATCGTCATTGTACCGACGTCTTCGGTACCGTTTGATAATATTTCAAAGTCCTGGCCTCTTTTCTTCAACTGTGCAGAAGGTGATATCGGCGAGGGAAGAAAAACGAGAATGTAAAACACACGCATACATAGATGGGTGTACGTGTGTGTAGAGGGTTTGAGGCAATGCCGGAGGAAGGAGAGAAAAAAATATATATTACGTGCGCGAGACGATGAACGAGAAATTTAATACTTCTCTTTCTTTCTCTTGAATCGGCATCGAACGAGAACGCGCCCCGCGAATATACTCTGTAATTATTTTTATTCAAGACTGACCCGTGTGCCACTACAGAAAGAATGAAACTTACCAACGTGGACGCCCGTGTGCTTCGCATTGCCGAATCAAAAGTCCAAAAACATGGGCGAACACATTTTTAATGAAATTTCTCGGCTTACCGGTGGAAAAAGGAATTACCACGATAATCCGAGATTAACGTGAATGATTGCCGATTTAAATCGATTATTCGTATTGTACGATATCGTCCGTACGTATGCACTCGCCATGCTTCAACGAGCAGCCCCATTAACGATAATTGAGATTAAAAAATGTTTAAAAAATAATTTTCCAAGTAAATACCGATCGTTTTGGATGAAGCAAATAGCCCGTTATCGGGCATGGACCTTGCAGCGTACACATGCCTTCCACCACCACCGTCACGTATTTACGTATTATATATCCTACGTATACCGATACCAGCACACGCAATTTCTCTTTGAACGCACGTAAGTAACGTAATAACAATTTAATCAATAAAATAAGAGGATCGAAGCTTCGTAAAGGACGAAGACTGCTGGACGAGGGGATAAGAGCGGAGAGAGGGTGAGAGCTCCGAGAGGGCCCTCCAAGACTCTGCAATAATTACAACAGAGAATTATGAGAGGCAATACTTGATTGGATCTATAAGCCGCTCGTTCTCGCTCCTCTTAGTATCTCTCTCTCCCTCTCGCCCAAGCGCGTATTATATACCTCTAACAGCTTCTATACTTATGTGTGTGAGTATATATATATATATATATATATATATATATATATATATATATATATATATATATATATATATATATAGATGTACACATCTTCTTGTTGTTTCTTTTTATTCCTGAGAGTTTGCTGCCGGGATGCTTTTCTCAATTGCTTCTCTCCTCTCCTTTCACTCGCTCTCTCTCTCTCTCTCTCTCTCTCTCTCTTTCCGGGTTTGTCTTTCTTCCTTTCCCTCTTTCTCTTCGCCGCAACCTTTATCATTATCCCATCGTTTGGCTGTACTAGAAAAATGTCTAGGAAAAAGAAATGGAGGAACGGTTTGAGAGGTGGAGGGAAAGAGAGAATAAGAGTAGCCCTGCGTATCTGATACTTGGAGCCATAAACGATCGGGACAGACAGTCGCTCGATTCGAGAGGATATTAAAAGAGCCGCGAATGCGAAACCGCGAGAGATCGACGCCCTCATAATCTCATCTGGGATGAGCTCTCGCACGCCACACTTTTCACTCTCTCTCTCTCTCTCTCTGTCTCTCTGTCTCTCAAGATCACTTTAATCAATATTCAAGACTCGATTTCTGATTGTAATTAAACAATAATGACGGAATAATGATTTATTACGAGTAATTACTAGTTGCCGGTGTGCATCGGTTCATCTCTATCCCTCGCACTCTCTCTCTCTCTCTCTCTCTCTCTCTCAATCAGTCCTTCTCACTTCCTCTTCACCTTCTTTACCCGTTTGTTCAGCACTCTCTCGATCGTCTAACAGCTGTCAGAAAACCCTAGACCACCGTTCTCTATTCGCGTTCAATTTATACCGGTTTACACGTCTATATACGCGACCGCGCGTGGTAGCGGCCCAATAACACGTGTTCGAACTCTTTTCCTGTGCCGTTCAATTTTCTTGCGATATTGCTATCGCGATTATATCCAGCTGGACGTTTCCATTTTTCTTTGATTTTTTCCTCTCTCGGTGTATATTTAGAAGCTCGAAACACGCGTATCTGTCGAGACACAAAAGCGTCAATCATTGCGCGATCATTTTATTTCATTAGGAGACAATCGTGCGTCCTCGATGATATATATATATATATATATATATATATATATATATATATGTAGGACATAGAAAACGAACAAAGAGAACTCGCGCTTGCTGGAGCATTAATCATATCCTACACACAAATCAGGTGAGTGGAGAGGATAGATCGTCGCGTGGGTTTCGATCATTTGTGCAATATCCTTCTATCCCGAACTAATTAACGGCAAAATATTTATTTATGCACCTTGTTTTTTTTCCCCGTCACAAGTTTCTTCGCGAGTATTAGCGCGGCTTGCGTTATGCACCTGCGTATTTTATTATAGCAAACGCACACCGCGAGTGCGCACGTTGCGTTTTACGCGAGGGATTATGAGCTCCCTGTGTGTATGCGGTTGCGATTGTGCGACCTAGCTCTCCTCTCTCACGTGAAACCCACGGGGGAATAGCTTGTGGGAGGAACTGTGCGAACGTGCGCTGGGCCCTCTGTTCCACCATATGTGTGTATAAATATACGTACGCATACTACGAGAAATTCAACTACGAAAGAGCCGACGATAACGCGATGTACATCATGCGTCATCGTATAGTAATAACAAGCATTCTCATATAGGAAAACTGACTGTAAATATATATATGTCGTGCGTCCCCCTACACACAATATTTTCTTGCGATAGCCAAGTCCGATGTGTGTTGTACATCGGTACATTTTCGCGGGTATACGCAACGCGGGACAGAAAGAGGCCCGGAAAGAAGTGGTCGAATAAATTAATGACCAGACTAATAACGGCAACCGTTCGATTCAGATGCGATAAATACCTTCGTGTATATATAAGGATAAGGCTTTACGTATGCGTATACAAAGACGTTTTTAAGAATATAACGAATCTATAAAGTTCGAATGAAGAGGAAAAACGTACGCGGGAAAAGAGAGAGACAGAGAGAGCCCGGATAATAGTAGCGGTAAACGGGTACCTTTTCAGAGATAAGCCCCCCCACTTCCCCTCTAAATATCCCTGTCTCTCTCCGTCTCTCCGACTCTGTCTCTCCGGACGAACGAACGAACGAAGGAGAGTGCGCTCTTGCGTTGATATAATATTAGCAAGATTGCCGAGAGAGAGATAAGAGCGGGAACCTGTATATAATAGCCCCACGAATAGGGAATATGCCAGGAGAGCGAGCGAGAGAGGATCGTTTCTCGATCGAGAGGGAACCGCGTCGAGAGTGCGCGGCGAGAAGGGATCAAAATTACCCGACGCGAAATTCTTCGCTACCAATCAGCGCGGAGATAATTAAACGAGGGGTAGGTAGAATACGCAGAGAGAGAGAGAGAGAGAGAGAGAGAGAGAGAGAGAGAGAGAGAGAGGAGAGCGATAGGATCGGCGAGGGAAGGCAGAGGGGAAAGGCGTGGTTCACTCGCATGCTCGGAAATGATGGAAGCCACCACAAGAGCCGTAGCGAGAGAAGCAGAAGTGGCAACCGCGGTTGGGAGAAGAAACACGACGATACGACAAAAAGAAGTATATATATGTATAATAAGTGCAACATCGGAATATAGGGTGTTTTCTATATTTATGCACAATGCACTTGTATTATAAATGTGTAAATAAACCAGCTGGAGTTGAAATGAGAGGGCAGAAATGAAGAGAAAGAGAGCGAGAACTCGTGAATGATGAAAAGACAAAAACGATGAGGATGGAAGTAACGGTACGATTGCAAATGCACTACAGCAACACGGCATACGTTGCAGAATTAATGGATTAGCGCAATTTTTGTCGTTATACCGTCCTTTCATCTCTCTCAGCACCCATATAATGCCCCCCATCGATAGGAAATGAATAGCAGCCCGAGAATGAATGCAGAAAAAGTAGATCGAGGTAGGAAAAAAAGCCGTCAATTATAAACGATAAAATAGTTGATAGAGCGTCCGTCAAAGAAGATCCAGATGAAGAGGAGGATACAGCGATAACGGCACGAGTGCAAATCAATTAGGTATTCTCTCTCTCTCTCTTTCTCTGCGAAATTAATGGATACATTATTTTTTTAGCACTTTCATTCCCTCTGTCTCTCATGTCGGAGATAGCTCGGTCGGTAAGCAAATAAAATAACGTCAAAGCGAAAAATGCAAGAAGACGAATGGAAGCTTAAAAGCCGAGAATATATAAAAAAGACGGAGTTAAAGATCGTAAGAGTACATAATTAGGCATGATTGGCAAGAAACAAAAGGACCAGGTAAGAGAGAAAAGGATACGTTGGTGAGGATGCAGCGATAACGGTACGTTGGAAATCCATTATAAGCTTGTCGGAAAATTAAACATTCGACTATTATTTTTTGCTTTTGCACTTCATTCATACGGATGGATAAAAGTCGTTTGCAACCGGACCACAAGATTGCAAGGTCTACTTTTAGACCTCTTTTCCATACATAACTTACCGGATATGGGCAACTGACTTTTGTGTAAGGTTTCGACGGTAACGTCAATTAGCTAATGTAGCAACGTCCGCCTAGTTGTTACAACTACCTATTCGCATCAGCGTGACTGATGACATTGGTGAGTCTTTTTTTACCGCGGCGCAGGCAATGTTAACAAGGATTATTCCTTGCGAAGAATGACTGCGTCTTCGTTACATAGAATTATTCGTCACATAGCAGACAGTTTCAGTTGGAGAGTAAAAAAGAAAAGACATTTTTATTCTTAGGTTATAACGTAGAATCGTGGTGGAAAACAAGGTCGCGGAAGTGACTGGTACCACCCAATTTCAGTTGGTCGAGCAAATTGTGACAATCTGAAAAACTGACTGATGCAAACGTGAAGGTACGAAGAGACAAAGCGATTATGGAAATTCGTATCCAGCTCGTTGATACGTGGTGGTTTGACCCGATTGACTTTTTTTCTACGTCCATGTGTCTCTCATAATCCAAAAAATTGACTACTCGGATCGACAATCAGCCCTGTATGGAAGCTCACCCATCACTTTACCATGCAATATTAATCTACGTGCAGACCATGATGTCAAAGCTTGCATCGTTGGAACAAGATAAAAATGTCAGAACTTATTTCCTTTGTTGCGTACTTGGACTACAAAAATCACCCGCACTTGTCCGGATCCTTGTTAGCAATCTACAGCCCAAATTTGCAAAAAAGATTCCGAATGATAATAAAAACCGAGAGATCGACAAATAAGAAACATTTTTCGGCAAGAGTACGATATCCGGGGCGCTGAGATTTGACGATGAATTTAGGGTTATCGAATCAAAATAAACAAAATATGAAGAGTGGTAAAAGTTGATATTTGGCTTGTTTTGCGATCAAATTAGAATTTTACGATAGTTGTCGAAAATGACGATTTTTTCGAATTCGAAAATTTCAAGGACCATCAGGCAGGGTAACATGGAAATTTATAGTTTCAACAGTATCTCAGAAGGCAAAAATGTATTTCAAATACCACTACCATGTTTTCCTCGCTTATAAGTGCGACTAGACAGAGAGTAAAGTAGTACTTTTAATCGCTAGGAGTCCGAAGAGGCATTAGAAGTATACCGTTCATCCCTCTTCGAACTTGTACGGCTTTAAGTTTATGTAAAATATATCGTTTGGTAATTTGGTGTAGTCATTATATGGACCAATTGTTTTTATTATAAATAAGCCGGAAATATGAATAAATAAAGCATTATAATTTCGGAATTTATATGATGCCACTAAACAAACCCAAAGAAATTCAAACAAAGAAATACCTTTTGAAGCTCGCCCGGTCAATTTCCATTATTTGCGATAAAATAAAAATATTGTACCCATGAGCCAACAACAATCGTTGAATTTTGACGTATTTCCAATTATATACCGCTGAAAGCGCTCATAATTCCTTAAGCAAGCCGAAGCGGCAAATTTTTTATTCTTGTAATTCTCATCACTTTGGTCCAAATATCGAGAATCAACGGTCAAAACTAGGCGCCCCGGATATCGCACTATCCTTCATTTTTCGTTGCACTCCATCTATGGAAACTCGACCATGGTTGCAAACCGATATTTATGCACAGAGGATAACAACGCCATTGTGTTCATAGACATTCCGTTTTTATCGCCCCAACATCCCTCCCATGCACATCCAGCTAATAAAACAGCGCGAAAGTCGAGAATGTAAGAAAAACAGACGGAAAAAAAACGAAGATGACAAGAGTACAGAAAAATATAGGCGATAAAGGTAAAATAAAAAGAAAAATAAGCTGGAAGACGAAAGAGAGAGAAAGGGCACACGCATTTCGTGAATGGAGATTTATCAGGTGGATGGGTCGCGGCGAATGACAGAGAGAAGAGGCATGGGAAAGCAAAGACGGTTCGTGTTACCCATCGGACCCTAATATAAGCCGCGGCAAGACCTCTTATTCTCTTCCAGCGCCTTGTCCTCGCCTTTCCTCCGTCCCTCTCTCTTTCGATCTCTATCCTTCGATTCCTCCGCTTCTCACTGACCCGACGCATGCTCTTAACCTTTTCAAATAAGTCCTGAAAGGCCAAATATTTGAGGGCTATATCGTCGCAAACGCCCGGCAAATATGAGCGCCGAGTGCCTAATAAGACGGAGCATCTCTTTGGACAGCGGTACGTCCGTCTGATCTCCTTGTATTTTGCGACGAGGCGTATTTTGCGTTGGTTCAAAGGTTCCTCCTCTCGTATTTTCATATTCCAAAGGCAAGCTCTCTTTTCGTCTTATTTTATTGACTCGTCGTAACGCATCCGCGCACTATTTACTCAGGGTCCAGCGAGAACGTGACTCCGAGACTCCCGTTTCACGAAATAGAAGTCATTTGAAAAAGCTTCGCCAACGGAATACCGAGTAACCGGTCTCTTTTTTTCTTCTCTCTGTATTTTATCGCACGCTGAGCTTCGGCGTGACCAGGAAACTAACTGCGAACGTTTCGAAGACTACGGAGACGGGCGTCATTTTCGAAGCGACGCAAGCATTTCGCGGAATATGGAATAAAGACACACTGAACGAGGCAAATATTATTGCAAATCGGAGCTCGGTCTACACCCTGAAGAAAGCGAGAGGGGGCGGACTGGGAGAAGGGGGAGGGACGGGGGGCAGCAGACAGGGAAGACGCGGTGCAGCCCCACGTCCAACTTTTGAGACGCGAAAACCATGGGGTTCGGACCCGTACATTTTACGGCTTCTAGACACAGATGCGATTTTACGAGGAAATCTTGACCGCCCACGCGCCAACTCGGAGATCGGCAAAACTGCGGTATGATAGAAAGAGAAGAGTTCAGCTGCGGATTGGCAAAGAGACAGAGAGATGGAGAGAAAGGGAAAAGAAAGAGTTGAATATTCACTCGTTCTTTGGCGAACCAATGCGTTTTTTAGTGCATCGCTGATTCGCGGTATTAAAAGTGCATTTAACAGATATATAGACATTTACGTATATTATATAGGATAGACAAATATATATTTTTCAATACTCCCGTCTCCGGTGACGTCGCGATGAATATCGTGTATTCTTTCAACGGCAATGAAGTAGCCAAGTAACACTTGGGTGCTAACTCGAGACTTTCAACTTCTTAGCCGTTCGATGCATCTCTTCGTTTATATGTCGCTTCTCCCTCCTACTTTCTTCCCCCCCCCCCCCTCGCTCTCTCTCTCTCTCTCTCTCTTTATATCCGCGTCTTTTCCTCTCCGATCTTCTCGAATCCTCGCTCGGACTTTGCTATACGTTAGGACTCCGGCCGGGTATTAAATTCCCAACAGGATGATGATCGTTTTCTATAGTACTTCTTTTACGCGTATATGTATTTACTATCGAAGACCGAGCAGAACTGTGGTCAGGTAGCTTCTACAATTCCTCGACGCGGCTTAGTAACTGTCCCACGTATGTACCAGCGAGGTGTTACATTACTCGGATTATTATATGATGCACTATTTTCTCAAGATATATCTTTTTATTTTCTCTTTCCTTTACTTTGCCTTCGAGAATTCATTTTATGATAATTTAGATTTTATTGTCATTGAATTCGTGGATAAAGAATGCGTCATTCGGGTTGTACCGAATTTATTGAGTCGGCATAACAAGAATCCGATTTACGGATATATGGCAGCTCATTTACGTGGTACTTTCCGGTCGGAAAGTGCCAGATGTTAGAAATCGGTGTATCGTAAAGGCATCTTTGACGCATGATCAATTATTGCCTAATTTCCCGTGCATATATATATATACACACACACACACACACACACACACACACACACACACACACCAATAATGGCAGCAGGTACGGTGGCATAAGAAAAGGGTCTTTAATACATATATACACACATCCATATACTTTTTGTATGCCCTGTACCTGTTGCTACTAACTATGCGCCACGAGAGTTTTCCGTGAGTCGACTATTACCGATCATCGAGCGGGAAAAAAAAGTTTTCTTGGATTAATGCCACGTTGGTCTGACAGAGCCAAAAACTCGTGCAATAAATAAGAAGCGTCTAGAACATTTTCCAAAGATTTTCTTCCCCCATAAAGATAACAGAATATATATATATATATATATACGCGACCATAAAATTCAGCAATTCAACACGCAAGAGAAACGTGCCGGTTATGACGTAAAATAATCATAATATTATCAAAGCATTTTCGTCTTATTGAATGGAAACTTCCTTTCTTGTTGCGCGGCAGCAAAAAAAGCACGAAATCGAAGTTTACGTCGTTGGAATGCAATGAAAATGATTATTTTCCAAGTTCTCGAATTTCTTGTCGCCAATCTTCGTTACGAAAATTCATAAATCATTTTTTACGTCGCTTATCTTGAGTTTGAATCTGCAGGAAATTATTTGGTAAAATAATAAAAACGAGGAACTAAAAAAGACAAAAAATAATTTTGGTTGTATTCCAACAATGCAAACTTCAGGACCATGCAGCCCTGGATTTGCCAATAGGCCGCATAGGCAGCTGCCTAGGGGCGGCCGCCTATAGAGGGCGGCGGATTTTAGAGGCACCTAAAAAGGCAGGTAAATAGAAGTGATTAAGATTGAAGGGATGGCCCAAAGTCAAGTGGCCTATACTTGAAAAGTATAAATCCGACACTGGGAGGATGAAAAAGCGCCGGTACATCGAAGCTTCTGAAAACAAATCTTCAATATATTGATCTACGAGATTGCCAATTTATTTCTGAAGATTTTTCCCGACCGCGATTTGATTAATCGGCATTCAATATTTTTTTCTTCCTCGATCATCGTGAGTTTATCGTATGAAAACATGCATGACAATATATCTTCGCACTTTGTCACGTGTGTCCTTCATTTTTATTGCATGCACTCGCATTACAAATGACACAAGATTCGAACAATCATTATTTAAGTCTCATCTTTCGGAGTACACGTATCGTATACATCGGAGAAACATATGAGAGAAAATTAGGGGCCTCTCGGCACAAGAGACAAAAATTCTCGTATGGCGAGGCCGTATTAGAAGTGTCATATCTCCTTCTCCAACTGACAATAATGTCGGACGAGGAGGATCGCCCAACGAGATACACCGCGCATCGAAAAACACTTTTGGTCTCTTTCGTATAGGGTTCTCGCGTCTCCGTGCATAGGGCCGTAGGGTGCGCGCGCGCGTGTGATATTTACGCTCGATCAGGCTAATCGCGTTCGACGTACGATTTGGGGAGGCCCGCGGTATCGTCTCGTCCATATATGCTCATCAATTCTCGTCGCTTCGTCAGCTCGCATACGCATACGGGTATATATATATATATATATATATATATATATAGACATATACATGCACATATGAAATATCGTCTTCTCTTCACTCTCTATCGCTCGCGCTATCAAAGATCCTCCGTTAGACACAGGTTTGTACTCTCGAAGGGAGAGATCTCTCTGTCTTTGGGCTTGTCCGTGGGTTCCCTTGCACTCTTGCGTATATTATTTTCATCCATCATGGATTATACATTTTTTTTTCATCGCCCCTGCATTATTCATACAACCGTACACGTGTGTGTGGATGTTTGTATTTTAATACATATATAACAAATATCATTAATTCGAGAATAATCGTAAATAAGAGAATTACGAATCAATGATAAAGGATTTTCTTCATTCGTCCTCTATCAGTGTGACAAAATTACAAGAAACCCCAGCTTGTCGGCGCGCCCGTACACCGCGGATGCACCCAAATGCATTACCGTCGAGTGGAGCTGCTCGAGCGACATGAATGCGAATGATGAAAAATTAATAACTCGCTTATATTGCACACGATTGGAATAACCGGACGTGAAATTCTTCATCGAATGAAAAACAAGTCGTAGCCGTCGTCTCTCTGGCCATCTCTATGAGTATACGCAAAAGGTCCGGCATAGGCTGTATTGCACGTGGAAACGATAAATCGATGTATTAACGCGGCTCAGCATAATTAATATCGACGAGAGTAAATTATGCTTCGCCCATACGTATGTGTATATGTATACACGCATATATATATATATATATATATATATGTTTACACACTCACACCCACACATATATCAAAGATAAATGCACAAGTATACGTACATGCACGCGTACATTCGTAGATATGAATACGATCGGTGCATTAGTCGCTCAGTTGCTCTCATTTGCTGTGCGTATATATAATAAAAGCTCAGCCGGGGTCTTATAGATCCAACTGGTATACATATAGCAGTTACACTCTCGGGGTGTACGTTTAATCGTCGTCGCTCGTGTGTCTCGTGTGCTTGCCTCCCGACCCGAGACCCTCGCGACTACTCTCGCATCTTTTTTTTTCTTTTTTTTTCTTTCCTTCGCCAAGCATAGATCGCGAGTACGCTGTGAATTGCAGCAACAGCGGCAGAAGCGAGAGTGTGCACTGCATGCGGCAATGCCACTGTGCGCATATATATATATATATATATATATATATATATATATGTGTGTGTGGCAACGTCACAGCTCCTGCCGAGACAAACACACGCCTATGCCCATACTAATTGCGACTGAGGAACGCGCTCTCGCACGCGTGTTACTTGCCATGGTGTGATCGGTCTCACGGAGCAAGGGACGAAGAGAGAACTCTGAATGAACGATCACGGGATATACGTGTGTACTGGCTGGATGATACAAGCGTGAAACCTTCCTCGTAACAAATTTATAACTGCCTTTACGTTTCAGCATCGAACGTGTTAGGCTGGAATTATCAACGGGTGGGGTCTATTGTTTCAATATTCGTGCTGAGAAGTTCGATTCCGAAGCCATACAAGCAGAAATGAAAGATTATGGATTTTCCGATAGTTCTTATTTCGTGTGAGTTTTCGTAATTTTTCTAGTTGGGAGAACTTTGTTCAATTTATTTATGACTATTTCAAAACGATACTCTCCGGTGGAAGAGACCATATGTGTAACTTTTTATGTAATATTCATTTTTGGAATCCCAAATTCAGACTCAGCTTTGGAAATTCTGAGTTCACAGCCAAACGCTAAATTTCGACTTTTGTATTGAAATAATAAATTGAAAGTAAACGAGTTTACGCTGAAACTTTGTATGTATGCATCGTTGGAATGCGACGAAAATTTATTTTGTCTTCTATCGTTCACATTTTTACCGCCGATCTAGAGTACGAATGTCACCCAAAGGGTTTTTCTTATCCTCATTAGACATTCACGACCTTAACATATAAAACATATTATATTGGGTTGGTAAGAAAGTCTTGCGACACACAACATGAGTAAAATATAAAAACATTTTATTTTAACGGTAAACAATTATTCAGTAATGTATGCTCCCTCTGTATCTACAACTCGTGCCCAACGCTCTGGTAGACTTTGCACGCCCGCACTCCAGAATTCTTTGGGTCGTGAATTGAAAAAGTCGACCAGTGTATTTTTGAGATCCGCGACATCATCAAATTTTTTATCCTGTAAATAATTTTTTAAAGCTCGAAACAGATGGTAGTCGGTAGGTGCTAGGTCTGGTGAATACGGTGGATGCGGTAGAACTTCCCATCCCAGTTGCGAAATAGATTGTTGTGTCATCTTAGCTACGTGGGGACGAGCATTGTCGTGGAGAAGCCGAATTTGGAGACGTTTACGCCTTTTTTGTTTAATAATTTCAGCCAGCTTTTGCAGTTGTGCAGAGTAAGTATTTGCATTTATCGTGGTGTTGGATGGGAGCAGCTCGTAATATAGCATGCCCTCAGAATCCAACCAACAACAGAGTAAAACTCTCTTCACTTCACGGGGCAGCTTAGGGGTCGGATCTGGTTTTTCTCCTTTCGGTAGCCATTGTCGCTTACGTGTGTAGTTAACATAAAGCACTCAGCTTTCATCTCCAGTGACTATTTCTTGAAGAAAATCCTTTCTGTGTGGACGTTGCAGGAGTGAAAGACAGATGGACATACGTGTCGCTTTGTTTGATTCGCTGAGATCATGTGGTATCCAAGAAGAAACAACTTTTCTGTATCCGAGATTTTGTAAATGTTGGAGAATCGTGGGATGGCTACAGCCGAGTTTGTAAGCTAATTCTCGTGACGACGTATTAGGCTTTGCCTTTGTAAGTGCTCGTAGTTCTTCATCGTCAACAGTTGATTTCCTGCCGGACCTAGGTTTGTCTTCAAAAGATGATCGCCAGAACGGAAACGCTGCTACCAACGGGATATCGTTGAATGATGAACTACGTTGGCCTTGAACACACTACACATATTAGCGGCTGCGGTTCTTGCAGAACGCCCTTGTAAAAATTCGTAATATGCAATCGATCGAAGTGCACTATGATCCATCTTCGCTCGTACTGTCTGCGCGGAACAACTGACTCGCTTATATACCCTACGGCATGGAAGGTTCTAGACTAGTCTTGAATATACTACTCTCGAATGTTGTAGAACTTCGTTAGAAGAAAACATATTTTAATCGAAAGGAAAGTATCGCAAGACTTTCTTACCAACCCAATAGATCATGATAAAAAATGAAATTTAAAAAATATAAAAGAACTTTCCTTGCGTTCCGACGATTCAAACTTCATCGCCATTGGAATGGAGTGTATCAATCCGAATACGTATCTAGAATACTTTATTGGAATATTGAAGTATGCATTTCTAGAATAGTTAATGCCGCAAAAAAAACGGATTTTGATTAATAATAAAACACCAAAAAAGGAAATTTCGTTGCATTTCGATAATGAGGAATTTCGGTATCGTACCTTGGAGCACGAAGATGCGGAAATTAACGGCAATTCGTAACATTATTCGTAATTTCACAGCAGCCTATGGCGAATAGAGGAAATTACGAATAGACGCTTGCTTTTTATCTTTACGGCTAATTTCACATACACAGCATTTACGATTGGAGGATGAGCTGAGCTGTCGTCAAGGTTAGAGACGTGTGCATCGGTGGTCGGAGAATCGTAAAAGAAAGAAAAGATAATAATAAGTTGAGGGTCAATCAGCATTCCTGTATCGTCGGGACGAGATAGCGAGACACAGAGGAAAAGATAAAGGAAGCGAGAGAGAGAGAGAGAGAGAGAGGCTGGGAAAGAAGATGAGAAGAGAAGCGACACGAGTAGGTCTCCTGATCGCGAAACGCGTTAAACGATCGTCGAAGAAAGCGTTCGTATTAATTAAAGAATCGGATAAGCGGTCGCGGTCGCGAGGATATCACAGCAAAATTCTCAACTGCGTGGAACACCCCGGACGCGCGCAAGAATACAAGAAAAAAAGAGACTTACCCAAAATATCCCAACGCCCGTTCTCGCCCCCTCTCTCGTTCAATTTATCGTGACCGCGGACTTGACACTATTTTCGCCTTTCTCGGCGTGGCCTTTCCTTTTTTTTATCCCATCTCCACTGTCCCTCGGCTCCGCAAAGTTCGCGCGTTAACGCGACGATAAATTATACGATTCGCTTCGCTGAATAAGCTGTTTCGCAGTCAAATATGCAATACCAAAAAAGCACCATAAAAAAGAAATAAGAGTGGAATATGCAAAAAAAGGAGCAAGTGCATGAGCGGGTCATGCGTATGGACAATGCGAATATCGATGCTCGTCAGAGTTTCGGGCGTTTTTGCCGATTAATGTGTACATTGCAATGCATATATATATATATATATATATATATATATATATATATATATATATATATATCAATGATAGGTGTCCGTCTACATTGATCACTTAATTTTCGAGAGAGAATTTCTCGTGTTTGAAGCACACAGAGTGTCGCTTTACGCTTGGGAACTCACACAATGCAATAAAACAAAAGAAACATCAACGACCCGACTTAAAAGCAACGTGAGAGAAAGAGAGAGAGAGAGAGAGAGAGAAAGGGACAGGGAAGCAGTGAAGAATCGCGTATATACCGGAGAATTGCGATGTGCCATTCGAATCGGAGTGACACAAACGCCGTCTGTCGGTCAATGGCAAGAGAGGGACAGAGAGAGAGAGAGAGAGAGAGAGAGAGGGAGAGAGAAAGACTTGTGTCTGGAGAGCTCGCGCGGCGCGTACATTCCTCGGCACGCGCGTGCTTTGTCGCGTTGCCGTATCACGTACACGTAGATATATATATATATATATACGTGTGTATAAACGCAGGCACGCACGTTACACACATGCTTTTATACAGCAATAGAAGTCCGATGTTGTTTATACAAGGAACGTAGCTACGAAATGGGTAAAAAAAAGTATTGCCGGAACGTTGGGAGGAAGAAGGATGTAAAAGGAGGAAGAGAAGGAGGAGGAAAGCTATCGAAGGATCAGGCACACACACGGGAGCCAAAGGAGAAAATGCGATGCCAGCAGAGTACGGGGGGCCTGAGGCTTTGATGACAGATTAGAAGGGATCAGAAGAAGCGCTCCTCTCTTCATGAGCCTCGCTACTTCTGTCTCTTTTCATCTCGGCCCCTCAGTCTCTCTCGCTCTCTCCCTCTCTCTACCTTGTCCTTCTCCTCTATGTCAACATGATGGACGCCCGTAGCCTGCTCTAAGGATGCAGTCAAACGCAGTAGCACAGGGGCATTTAGTCCGGCGATACTTTTCACTCCTACGACACACCGGCTGATATATATTCACATTTTGATGACGTTTATGCGTCTGTTGACACTGAATCGGGGATTTGGGATCGTAAAGTTCTTGTTATTAAGTTCTCAAAACTGTCAGCAATGGCGGTCAATCGTAATGCTCTACGGCTCCTCCGTCCAACGAAGTTCATCATTTCGCTCGTACTACGTAATAACAGTTACGAGTTATTTTCTACGTAATAACAGTTACGAGTTATTTTCATTGGCTTAGTTCGTTTCTAACAAGGATTTTCATGGGATATCTTCATTGATACAATTTCACGAAGTGCAAGTATGCATCGTTGGAACGCAACGATATCTTTCTTCGTTTTTTTAAAATTATCTTTATTATCCAGAACCTTCTTTTGCAAATTGTGGCCGTAAATCTGTAGTAAGAATACCTTTAAAAAAGCTTATGTTTGTCCACGGCCTATATCTTCAAAATAAAATTTGGGCAATTGAAAGAAAAAGGAATTTTTGTAGCATTCCACCGATGCAAACTTTAACGTCATTACAATTTCTGGGTGAAGAGATTGTATGGCGAACACTCGTTTCACTCGGGTTTAATTAAAAGCACGGAAATGATAAACGTTAGAGGTATTGTCAAGTAGCAAAACGCTGAAGCCTTTGCAAAGATAACTTTGGCAAAAGCTTATGGCATTGACGTTTGCATTGTTGGAACGTGGCGAAAGTTTTTTTTCCATTTCAATTTGCTCATTTTTATTATTACACGAGATATTTTTTTGTAGTTTTATATAGTAGATCGCTGAATAAGAATCTTGAAAAATTCTTGCGGTATTTTTTATAGCGATATATGCCAAAACAAATAAAATGAATTTAGAAATATTTTCATTGCATTTTAACAATGCATCCTCATGAATGCGTTGGAGTCTTTTTGAGTTTTATTGAATGATTACTTGAGCTTCGCCTGAAAGAATGCTACTGTGATTGGTGGAAACTGTTGGGTCTAATAATTTGTCGAATCATAAACGACAATTAATAAGTATGTATTTGAGGTTTGCATCGTTCAAGTGCATTGACATTTTTCTTTCAATTGCTCAAGTTTCCTTTTGCAAATTGCAACTATAAAAATTCCTCAGCCATTTGTCAGTGTTATTTGGAGATTCATAACTACAAAAATCAGGCGAAAAAAATATAAAGAATCATCTTCGCTGCGTTGCAGCGATGCAAGCTTCAACTGTTTTGTAGTCGGCGCGCAAGCCAGTCGCGCGGCTATGTATGCGAGAATCCATCTCACAGGGAAAGGTTGCGAGCAATTTGTCCGATTTCGATGAAATTTGACATGCTTGTAGAATGGGTAGAAATAGGTGACACGTATTTTTTTTATATCTGCAGAACCCGATTTTTAAGGGTTGAAACGCACCCTCGAAAATTGGGGTATTTATCGTTTTTCGTCGATAACGTTTTAACAGTACGAGATATGGAAAAATTTCATGTTGCATTAATGTTTCTTTTTTCGTGTAGTATAAATTGGAGATGAGAACGATAACGTTATCACGAAAAACGAAAAACGCCCCTATTTTCGAGGTTACGTTTCACCCCTTAAAAATCGGGTTCCGCAGATATAAAAAAATACGTGTCGTCTATTGATACCTATTCTACAAGCATGCCAAATTTCATCGAAATCGGAGTGTTCGACCTCGCAACCTTTCCTTGTCAGTGTTGGTCCGAGCTAACGCACCTTGATATGGGAGATCGTCGGAGCCGAGCATCAAATGCAGGTCTATACTACTATTCCAATGAGGCTGCCTATCATTAATCGCGTTCTGCCTTCCCCCTAGTTTGCAGTATTCCCATACTACCCCCCGAAGAGAGTAGTCTAGTAAAAGAGACGAAAACCCAGCACTTTTTAGCGTAGAATATGTATGTTTGACTGAAGGTAGATGGTTGCATACGGAAAGTAACCCCAATAAAATGTTGCCCCTCAACTCGCCTCAACCCTAAGAAATAGGGGTTGAAAACTTTAAAGTCGCCGTATCTCAATAATGCACAGCCCGATCAAAAAATGTTTCAAACAAAAGTTGTTTGGAATAATAAAATACGTATAAAGGTTATCTGACGTCCAATCCCCTATCTTTGAAAATAGCAGCACATAAACACGCGAGCACCACTGGGCCAGGCAAGGACGCAGCGATATGTCTACTCCGCTCGCATATGCATCAACCCCCGAATTGTCGAATCGTTTTTGTGCGGCTATTTTCAAAGACAGCGGGTTGGATGTCACATAACTTTATGCGAATGTTATTATTCCAAAGAACTTTTGTTTGAAACCTTTTTTGATCGGGCTATTAATTATCGAGATAAGCGATTTTTAAGTTTTCAACCCCTATTTCTGAGGGTTGGGGCGAATTGAGGGGCAACATTTTATTGGGGTTACTTTCAGTATGCAACCGTCTACCTTCAGTCAAAAATTCATATTCTACGCTAAAAGTACTGGGTTTTCGTTTTTTTTTTACTGGACTAGGCTCTTTATGCCGTCCGTGCCAAAGTTCATGCCGTCATCGTAACTTTGATTACAAAACCTTACACGGTCAACTCCCACTGACTCAATTAACGTTCCACCTTCTAAGCTCTCGCTGCACGCGATAAAGGGATGTTCACAGTAGTGAGATTGGTTGGTCCGATAGCGGAAAAAGGAGCAATGGGGATTGCGAACGTTCGCAGATAAGAATGTGAAAATACGAGCACATATATGAGGAGAGAAAGAGAGAGAGGGAGAGAGATGATGAGTAGGGTTGGTGAAGAAGAGTCGGGAAGAAGACCACGTGCGCGCGCGCGAGGAAAGCCGCGGGCAAAGGTAACGCGCGCGCGCTTGCTCCTGCTGCTGTTTTGACCAGTACAGCTTGTTCTCCTGATGCTCCTTCACGACTCAGGAGACGATATATATATATATATATGTATGTATGTATGTATGTATGTATAGAGAGAGAGAGAGAGAGAGAGAGGGTGGAAGGGGCAACGAGTATAGAAGATCTCGAGGCGCGAAAGAAAGGAGAGAAAGGGAGAGAATAAAACAACATATAGTAAAAGATGGAAAGCAGCGAAAAGAGTGAGAGGTACAAGCTCCTTCGACGATGGGGAAAAGAAGAAGCGCAGAAGCCAACCCGCCCCCGGCCGACAAAATGATCAAAAGGCAAATTTCATACATTATTTTCACTTTAATGCTACTGCGCCGCAATTTATGAGAGGGCCCGGATTTATTCGAGCAAACGGGAGCACACCAGAAGCACGTGGGTATGCTCCCTATGTCTCTCTCTCTCTCTCTCTCTTGCTCCTTCTTGCTCTTTTACCCCGAGTATCAGTGCGCAATCCCGCGCAGCGAAAAGACAGGAAGCATTATTATCGAACGCGAAAAAAGTTCGCACTCGTAGGGAAAGATGAAAGGTACATGTCGAAAGAGGTTACTCGCGCGGCCTCGTTTTAAAACATAAAAAATGAGCTCGGCCGCGCCATGTTTGAAGCTTTATAGAGGCGCGAAACTGCCTTCTCGTGTCAACAGTTCTTTGCGTTCGAATGATACCAAAACGGATGACTTTTGGCACGCGTCGAACGATCGGCAACGGGAGGAAACGCCATATTGTATTCAGGGCTGCGGGACGATTCTTTGATGAGCATTGATCCGACAACCACATGAGACAAATTTCAAACTCCATTGAAGGCTTCGCCGTTAATGTTGATTAGGCCAATCGGTATCTTCATGTGCTTAGGTTATGATATTATCTCGCTCTCTCGTGCAGCAATCGTCGTAGAGACCCAATTGGATTCCCATACTTGTCCCTACTTCCTAATAAAGATCCAATGGCTAACCACATTGGATCCCTGTACTAAAACGTCACGCTCGTACATTGTATTCTAATCGGGATGCCCCATTGGAATCCAATTTAGAATCTTAAAGAACCTCCACATTACCGAACTGACTCTGATACGAATTTTGATGAATCCCATCGCATTGTGTACGGTGAATTTTAAACAAAAAATGTAGATCCAAATGAGTGGATCTTAAAAAAGTTTAAACATTATCCTAAAAACGTATGAATCGCTTCAAAAAGTATATTTTAAACATCGATTTGAATCACATTACTGAAAATCCACTCTAGTTATTGTTTTGTAATTTATTTTGCTGCACTTTTACTTCATGTCTCTACACACGTACGCGCTCACGAAACGTGCAGGTTATGTTTCAACACGTCATCTTTTCTCGTGACTTTTCACATATTTTCGATATGAACGTGGTAAGAATTCTCCAATGGCGTTTAGTGGGGAACAGCGCAGAATCGAATTGGATCCCACTGAGGACGACCCTTGCAAATCCCTATAGAGATTTGGATGCATCTTCGGACTACCCAACAAATTCGTCCACGGCATCACGGAAAGGATATTTTTGGAGATCCAACAAATGTCGACTGAGAATTTCAAATATAAAATTCTCAAACGACGTAAATGAAGAAATAGCGCGGAATGCACTTGGATTCCAATGAGGACTCCCTACGTGCGGCATCCCCATCAAATCTCTATAGGGATGTGGTAGGTAGTATCTAGGGACTCCCCAACAAATTTCTGCACGGGCTGTATGTGACAAGCATACCCACTATACATATTTACGGGTATACGTGCGGGGCAAGAATGATCATCGCGTTACACTTATCTTTATACCCCATATATGATATATGTGTACTGTGTAGTACGTCGCCGAAACGGACGCGATAATTGCGGGTTAGAAAAATGAATAAAAAAATATGGGGGCAGTCGGCGGATTCTCATTTCGGAGAAATAGAGACGTCCATAGACCACGAACACCACCAGACAAAGTTTCTCACTCTCGACACGTGGAGAGAAAAAAGTACCTCCATATATTATTTATGACATACGCGCGCTCATGCCAACTTTTATGTACATACATGTATGTGACAGGTATCGATAGAATTTACACGGTCATATGGCCAAAACTTGCCTATGAAGGGAATAAGTGAGAGAGCGCGAGATAGAGAGAGAGAGAGAGCGAGAGAGAGAGAGCGAGAGAGAGAGAGAGAGAGAGAGAGAGATAGATAGAGGGAGTCGTCGAAAGAGCGCCAAAGACTCTTGGTCAAATCTCTCGAACGGGGCGTTCATTACTTTGGTCGATAATTAATGACACGAGAGAGTTCATGCGGCGCTCAAGTTGCGAGTTATTCTTCGACGATTGAAGAGCCTGGAGGCGAACGAACCGAGAAAACTGCCGGGCGATATATATATATACTGAGTGTGTGCATGTGTATGTATAAGATATGAAAAAGTTTTGTGGCCGTGTGAGAAAAGAGAAGGAAAGAAGGGTCACCCAGGCATTAACGTCCAAATAATGTGCAAGCTCATAATTAATTTACCATCGATCGCATGTAGGAGAGGCATTCCTTCGAGTTTCAGGATCCCTTTATCGTCGTCGAGTAATTAAGAAATATTGCCCAAGAAGCAATCCAGCTTCGTGACAAGTGGCGTACTCACACAGCCTACATACAAACATGCGGGCGCGCGCGTGTCATGTATGTCTGTGTGTCTGCCGATAAATCCTGATGCGCAAAAGTGCTGATGATTGCTCTACCAGCGGGTGTAATATTTTCTGAAGAGCCTGTATATATCGTCATCAATCTTCGTCATTAATCACGTTTTGTGAACTTAACTCTTCCCCGATTGCATCACCGATAGATTTTTTTTTCTTCTTCAAACGGTCAAAGTTATCCTGGATACTAAGGAAGGAAGGAATAGTGAGAAAAATGGAAAGAGGGAGAGAGAGAGAAAGAGAAATCAAGATTCATCCTAATCAAATCAATTTGCATTTATCATTGAGAAATCTCGTTTGATTGAAACAAATTGTGTCGAGAGGGTAAATAAAATCGTATCGGTGATCAATCGATTCTAACCGTTTGAACAAGATTACCGAGCTTGAATGGCATACCCGTACGCTTCTCGGCGATCAATTAATTACATTCTTTTCAAGCCTCAGCCATTTACATTTACAACAAACAAAATTTCCTTTGCTCATAAATCGGATCCTGTTTGGTTCGAATTATTTTTTTTCTTGTTTTTGCACCCGATTCATAATTTGTACCCTATATATATATATATATATATATATATATGAAACATACTACGTTGCATCGTGAATGGACACAAAGAGTCTGAGCTCCCTTGTAAAACACATGTATAATCCAGCGACAAGTTAGTCCGGCAGATTAGTATATGGTTGGTCTGCGAGCTCGGACCCGACCGAGCATAAAGACCCGCGAAGAGAGAGCAACCAGAGAGGAAAGATGAAATAAAGAAAAGCTGTTAAGTACTGGTATGAGGATACGCGAAGAAAAAGAGGGAAAAAGAGATATGCATGCTCCGGTGAAGCGAGGAATACGAGAGAAAGATGATAGTATAACGGATAAAGAAGAGAGACGAGGAAGAAAAGCACGAAAAAAAAAGACAAAGAAATGAGCAGCAAAGTAGGAAAAATAAGAGGAAGTAGAAAAGCTGCGGAGCAGGCCACGAAGAATTAAGAGGAGAGAAGAAGAGATCGAGGAATAAGTTCGGTATGCTTTGTATACGTGTATGTGTGGGTATATATATATATATATATATATACGTTGGTACCGATACATGTGTGTGTATAGGAATACGCGAAGAAATCAGGTATAGCGAAGAGTGTACAGTAGAATGAGTAGCGGAGCTACTATATACACCGCTCTCTTGGAATATGGTCGCAATTACTGCCGGAGATTAATGAGTCGATGCTCGCGCGAGATGTGAGACTACTCTACGAAGCTTCGCGGTTATAATTTCTCTCCCTCTCTCTGTCTTTCTCGCTCCTTTGCTATACATAATACTATGTCGCCTTCTTTTTCTCGTGAATATATCTGACTACCTGCTCGACTCCTGTACTCCCGAGACGTCGTCTTCCCGCTCCCTCGCTTCCTTTTTTATTTTTTCCAATGTCGAGAAAACTGCTAATTTTACTCCGGACCTAAAGACAGAGCTCGATTTACGACATCGTACAACCTGAATAACACCATTCTCGATCGGTACGTGAAAATTTATGATTTCCAAATCTATTAAGCAATTTTTAAAAATATGCGCTATTTATAATTAATGACTTTTTTCCCCCGCTCGAGGTAATTACAAATAAACCTGAGATACGGAATAAAAAGAGACTGTGTCCCGTAGCGGTTTAATTGTAATAATTCATCGTTTTGTAATCGATATTGGTGAGAAAAAAAATTGCTGTAATTAGCGCAGGTGTCGAGATGCCGCTGCCTCCGATGTGATCCAAAATTGCCCATTGACATTGGCGTCGCCACTGGAGGACATACCCTCCTCTCCAGAAAGCCCGATGCCCCCCACCCCCTTCGCAGACAAAATCGATCCAAAACAATTAACTTCAAATAATCGATTAATGTTATTTAAGTTTCACCCAAGCAAGCATCAATAAATAATTTAATACAACATGAACTATTTCCTTCATCGTAATTTGGTAATTTGTAGAAAAAGTAGTTATTCCATTACGTAAATTAAATGGATATTCAAATTTCACAACTAAGTTAAGGCGGGATATACATTTACAACGATCAAAAAATCGATTTCTTTTTTTTTTCTTTAAACGATAGAACTATATATATATGAGGGATTATCCATCAATTCAGCCACTTTTTTGGACCATCTCAGATCTCCCCCATAATTGGTTATATCAAAGTACTACTAAAAGGGATTCTATGTGAATTTTTTCAGATTTTTTATTTCAACATCTTAGAAAATGCCGTTTTTTTCCAAATGAATATATCTCAGAAACGAGAAGTAACTGAAAAAAAATATCTCTACATAAAAGTTGTAGTTTTGTGTTAGCTTTCGAGCGGACGACTTGAAATAATTTTTATGTTCCGGTAACGCTGATTTTTTACCAAAAAAGGGAAAAATTATTTTTTTTTATTCCAAAACGGCCATTTCTTTGGCGGAAAAAATTAGAGAGCCCTCCAGTATGTCTGACGATATCGCCAAAAAATTGCCAGAGTGGCACGGATCGAGGTTCTAGGGTAAACAAAATGAAACCACACGAATTAATTTTTTTATACCGGAACCTCGCTCCGTGCCACTCTGGGGATTTTTTTGCGATATCGTCAGACATACTGGAAGAGGCTGTAATTTTTTTCAGCCAAAAAAGACGGCTGTTTTTTAATTAAAAAATAATTTCCCCCTTTTTTGGTAAAAAAAATCAGCGTTACCGGAACGTAAAAATTATTTCAAATATTTCGCTCGAAAGCTAACACAAAACTACAACTTTTATGTGTAGACATTTTTGTTCAATAACTTCAAATTTCCGAGATATGTTAACGTGGGAAAAACGGCTTTTTCTGAAATGTTGGATTAAACAATCTGAAAAAGTTCACATAGAATGCCTTTTAGTGGTACTTCGATGTAGGCAAATATGGGGCACATCTGACATCATCGAAAAAAAGTGGCTGAATTCACAGAGAATGCCTCATTAACATATCTCAGAAACTTGAAGTTACTGAAGAAAAATGTCTGCGCATAAAAGTTGCTATCGAAATTGGCGTGCAGGATTACTCAAAAACTATCAAGCCAATTGAGTTGAAACTCGGTAGAAATATCGATAATATTGGTGCCTTCTATTGGACGAGAAATGTTTTTAAAAAATTGGAAAAAACAATTACTTTTTTAATTCACATTTTACAGAAACGTCCCGTGAAATGTTGATCTTTTTGTAAATGCGTGCCATTTTCTTAAATTTGCATTTTCTTCATTTTAATTACCATCACATAGGAACTATACAAGTTCTAACTGAGAAATGTGTGAACTTTTTTGCAAATCAAAGTCTACGGGAAGCTAGACTGCACGCCGATTCGTAACTCGCGCGGCGACCTTGCTGTAACACTCTGCCACAGCTCCGTCATTTTGATGATGAATTATTTAAAAAAATTGTTTTGTATACTTAAATATACTATTAAAGTATACCTCAAGTTTGATAATTGTAGAATAATTATTTCTTAGTTCAAAAAATCCCTCAATATTTATTATTTTTGTCCTGTTTAACTGTATATCCCGCCTTAGATTTTCTGGCCGATACGCAACAAGACGAATACTGGAATATCAACATGTACCACTAAGTAGTAGATAATATCATTGTAAATCTAAAAAGTCGATTTGAGAATCTACCGTTAGCTCATGCAATTGACGCATTTTTTAAACTGAATATGAAGAACGGAGAGGATTTCATCAATAATTACTTTTAAATCTCAATAATTTATACGTCAGTCTTAGAAGCTGAAGCGATGGTCATAAAAACCATGATTCAATATAAAAATGAGAAAATAAATGCTGAAACCTTAAGAAAGCATACTAAAGAGGAGCACTGCCGTAACTTATATAAACTTTTCCAAGCAGTAATAGTACGCCTGGTGAGCTCCGCCGGCTGTGAGTGAAGTTTTTCTGCGATGAGGTGGATAAAAACGTGGCTCAGAAGCTCAATGCTTCAGGAACGATTCTCTAATGTTTCACTGCTGAACGTGGAGAATGACATTGTTAAGAAAAAAAACCATCTGAAGAAGAGTTCGGCCTGGATTAACGAATGATGCAAAATTGGTTGATTATTTTTCAAGGTACTGCCAGAGTTTGATATAAATGTTAACATGAACGTGTGATTAAAGCAAGTTTCATATTTCATGTGTGTTACGTGAATATCGCCTTATGTAAATTTTATTTAAAAAAAAAAAATGTCAACAAAACCAATTTTTTTGTCAGGTCGGCCCTGCTTAACCGCTTTTGCCTATTAATCCGCGTGTCATTCAAACGAAGTTGGAATTCTTACTTCTTTCGTAATAATTCACATTTATATTTCATTGCGAACGAAATGAGTTCGGATAAATTTTTATGCGCGTCTTTATTACCAATCGCAAAATCGAGTTGCTCGCGGCCGACGAAGTGCGGCTTCCGACATCAGCGTTGACTTTACTTGGACGAGCCAAGTAGCCGTTTCTGAATAAGCTGAACGACCACGTCGTCCCATCGCGATCCGCTGTCCATGGAAGCGCAGAATTATAAGGATTATCGTATGTCGTCGGGGGGAGGCTTCGCTCACTCGGCCGTCCTCGCAGAGTAAGGAAATTTTAATGGCGTAAATTATCCGGTGGTCCACCCCTAAGGCCGGCCACCCGTAATGACGCGTTTAGTGCCAGAGCTCTTTTCGCGCTTTCTCTCTCTCTCTCTCTCTCTCTCTCTCTCTCTCTCTCTCTCTCTCTCTCTCTCTCCCTCTCTCTCTCCCTCCCTCCCTCCCTCCCTCTCTCCCTCTCTCTCTCTCTCTCCCTCTCTCCCTCTCTCTCTCCTCTCCCTCTCTCTCTCTCCCTCTCTCTCTCTCTCTCTCTCTCTCTCTCTCTCTCTCTCTCTCTCTCTCTCTCTCTCTCTCTCTCTCTCTCTCTCTCTCTCTCTCTCTCTCTCTCTCTCTCTCTCTCTCTCTCTCTCTCTCTCTCTCTCTCTCTCTCTCTCTCTCTCTCTCTCTCTCTCTCCCCCCCCCCTCCGTAGCAATTCAGGCGCCATGAAACCCGCACCAGAGATGCGATCCTTCTTGTTTCAGCTCCTACTTGTGAACCTTTCCCACTCTCTTTCTCTTCCCCTCTAGCGAAAACAACGAACAACAAGACGAAACAAACAAGCTTTCAAAACGGAAAACGAGTAAAAAAAGGAAAAAAAAAACGTCCGAAGTTTGGTTTAATGAGTGCCTAATTTCGGCGAAAAAAAATCGCCGGTCTTCGTGTCATATATACCTGAAGGGAGAGAGAGAGAGAGTGAGAGAGGGAGAGAGAGAGCGAGAGAGAGAGAGAGCTGTTTTACGCTGGTCCCGAGAGCAATTTTCTCGCGCGCCCGCATCATCAGCAAGCGTGCGCTTCCCCCCTCCCACAATGATTAGGATGGCCCGATGGATTTTGCGAGAAAGCCACTTTGCCAGCAATTTCCCCAAAAAACCTATAGATCAATTACGTCTCTCTTTCGCCGAGAGATATCAAGAAAAATGCTATGTAGAGCCCGTATAATCGTATACGCGAGAGAAAACCGCCCGAAAACAATTTTTTTCTTCATCGCAATTATTAAAAATAATAACTGACGGTACAGTGGACACACGGTCGGTTTGCGGCTACGGCGATCTTCCATGGCAATCACCGTTTGGCCAGTACTTGGATGGGTGACCGCTCAGCTGCGCCTCGTGCGCCGACTTACAAGTGGGAGGCAGACTCACCGACTTTCGGAAGACGAACGCAACCGAAACTCGGTAAAATCCGGTCCTCTGTGTCGCTCCGAGCTTTATACATTTTTAATTTCCCTGTGCCCTCGTGTAAATGCCATACGGTGCAACAGACTGGAGTGACTGCGGCCAACACTCTGGGATGGTTTGTAGGGGATTGCGAAAATTGGAGTGATGAATTTAGACCGATAAAAGTAAAGGGGATGCGATGGGAAATGGTCAAAAGGACACACGTAGGAACATTCGAAATAAATAAAATTACATATCGGGAATACTAATCGTTTGAAAACAAAACGATATTTATCCGAAGGGAACCTGGGATTCGACGTTCTTACTCGCGTTGGTGAATCATTAGAGCCTTCGATTTTTCAATAGACGAATGCGAGTACTAAGGGTTTATGATTTTTTTCAATGCACCTCAAAAACATGCATTTATCCTGTAGATGGTATTTTTGCATAAAATATATAATTAAAGGGCAAAATTATGCATTTTTACCAACTCGAAAGGGTATAACATTATGGATGATTATTATGAAAAAAAAATCCGTTAACGAATGTTTTATACAACTCAGAATAAAATTTTGAGTCATTTATAATTATTATATTTATGTGGCGAGATTATTTATCATGACCATTAATTAATATTAAGTATTGCCGAAATACGGCAACGTCGCGGACATTCAGGTTAACAGCAATGTTCTTCATTCGCCAAGCAAGCTTCATAATCTTTCATCACACCTCGCTGATTCAATATTGAATATTGCTTTGCGATGATTTTTTTTCTAAATGTTTACAAGCGTTTAGTTTGTGTTAATGCATTGTTAGAAATGGTTTATCTTGATTCTAGATACCCAAAAAAAATAGATCACCCGTCACGTGAACGTCTTGCCCATCTAACCGCACGTAAGATTATACATAAAACTATTTTGTATCTCTGGTGTTTTGCGGTCTAAAAACTCAAAAATTTCCGAAACACTCAGTATAGTCTAGACAATAAAATATATATATATATATATATATTCATTTAATTTTGGACTGTAGCTAACGCCCTAACCACCTTAACCTTTTCTGTTGTGATTAATCGTGTCTCGTTCGTGATACGATAATTTTGTATCATTGTTTTTGTATCGGTGGGAGTTCTCGCCTCCGGTACGATGAATACTCTCCAATTTGTATGTGTACGTGCGTTTAGTATATAGGTTACTATTTTCATCGTGCGATATAGATATTACCTCGCAGTGTAAAAAGAAGTTCGGAGAGAACTCGAGGATTGCTGTTTTCGCACGCGGTTTCTATTCCAACGTTAACGGCTATGAGAAGGCGGAGAAATGTCTATGAGGTCTGAGAGCGCAGCCCTTGTCGAAGGAGGTTCCCGCTGGAGATCTTTTGAGCAACGTTATATGGAGCGCATACACAGCATACATGGATAGGGAGGCGGGCGACCCTTCCTTCTCGCTTTCTCTCCCGCTCGCTCGCCTCGCTCACTTGGTCCTCGCTGAAAAACTCTCCTTTGTCGGTGTCGTCCTTTAAATCCGTTTAAAGGGACCACCGAGAGTCCGCTGCTCTGATTAATAGCCCTCCGTATAGCTCTCGTGAATCCGGAGAGAGGGAGGGAGAGAGAGAGAGAGAGAGAAAGGGAAAGCATAGCAGACTCGCCGGTCAGCATCCTCGATGACAGATCGGAGACGGATCGAGAAATGCGCGACGTCCGGCAAATATGTCGAGTTCACACTCTTCATCCCCTGCTTCGAGCCACTTGATTCTTATCTCTCCGGACTATCTCACACCTCGTGGCGCGTCAACATCTCTCAAATTTTTCATGAATATTATTTGAGTATCCCGTGCGGAAATTTGTTAGGGAGTCCCTACCACACCCCTATAGGGATTTTATAGGAACGCTGCACAAAGCGAGTCCACATTCGAATCCAAGCGAATTCTGCGTTATTTCCCTAAGGATGTCATTTGAGAACTTTTCATTTGAAAGTCTCAATCAGAATTTGGTGAATCACCGCAAAAAAGTATCCTCTCGTGATCCCCTGCAAAAATTTGTTAGGGAGTCCCAATATGCACCCACGTCCTTGTAGAGGTCTGTTAGAGGCACGGAACATAGGGAGTCCTCATTGGGATCCAATTGGACTCTCCACTGTTCCTCGATGTACGCCGTGTGAGAATTCTTACCACGATCGAATCGAAAACATGTGACAAGCCGCGCGCTTGGTGAGCGTGTATGTGCGTACTAATGTTATGTCAAAGTGCAGTAAAATAAATAACAAACAATAATTACAGTGGATTTTCAGTTATGTGATTCAAATAAATTTTTAAAACATACTTTTTCCAACGATCGATACTTTTTTAAGTGCCACTCATTTTGTATATCTAGAGGAAGTCGGGGCATGATGATAACTCCAAGGTCAAGTTCAAATAAAATAATACATATGCGAGTCAGTCAACTTTAATTATTTTTCAAACTAATCAACATTTATTAATCGTTTAATTTTGGAAGCAAAAACATCAGTCTTGCTGAGTTGTACCATACAATATATATTTAAGGTATTCCTTTCACGAACCCAAATATTTTACACTTAACTGATTTTCGTCTATAGTGAAGTAAAAATACATCCCAGTATACTGGTAAAATTTCAAGCCATGTTACCGAACCTTTAACGAAAAATTACGGCCCTAAAAATCGTCTCACTTATACGGCGCTTTATGGACATGTCACGCTGGCCACTTGTCTTTCTAATAATTTATACACGAAATAACTCTAGATGCCTAATACAAACTGCTCACAGGTGTAAAAAAGTCTAAAGATTCCGTAACAACAATAAAAATAGAGGGTCACCGAACGTTTAAAGAAAATATTAATGTTAAAACTTGGAAAAGTGTGGTTAGCAGAAGAATTTTTGTAGCCGTGACGTTTCAAATAAATGTAAAAATGTCTCAATCTACTAAATTTGCGCGAATTTTGTTATTCTAGTTTATCGTTGTGTATAATAATCCATTATAACTTGTTTTTTTTATTAAGCGCAATTGTAATTTACCGACGATTCAGAAGGCCCTGCTTATGCCCCCACAAAATACGGCCCTCCGCGAAAGGAATACCTTAAATTAAACCTTTACTTTTCCCATCTTACCCCGTATGAGGGGCAAGATGAAACTGGGATAATGATGGGATACGAATTATTGGCATCTTTCGCATGTAAAAATGGTTTCATTCTCAATAACATCAATTTGATAAGCCAATCGTCTAACTTCTGTAGGATTAGTCCAAATAACTTTGCTTCCATATCATCTTGATCATTCACAAGTTTTCTTCTTCCCCTGGTAGAAACACCGATTAAAGAGGAACCAAATGCTTTACTACTTTCATTTCACCCTTTCTAACGTAAATAGTGGTACGTTGTAAAATATTCCGGGTTTGCGATAGCTTTTATTCATCTTGCCCCATTAGACGGTTAACGAATCACAACAAATCACGCAATAACCTTGAACATTTCTGACAAACCGTTCTTTTTATATTAAGGCCTTAGGCCACTCTAGAGACCGAAAAAATAGGCTTATTGGGGATTTTTTTTCTGAACAACTACAAAATAAATCGAGATAACAAAAAGGGTGTTTATCATACATATCAGTGACTGTATACAATAATTTTTTTTGAAGCAATTCATTTCAAAATGGCGGCTGTGCAGCGTTTATCTCAAAACTGCATTTTTTAAGTTGGCCGGAAACATAACTCAGACAATTTTCAATCGATTCACCTGGAATGTACAATATATATTGAAAAATACATTGTCTATGGAAGTACGTAGGATTTTTTTTTAGATTGCAAAGTTCATTTGTTATTAACAATTATCTGACGAAATTATTCACTTTCCAAAAATTTGCCTAAAAAATCGTCAGATAATTGTTAATAACAAATGAACTATGCAATATAAAAAAAAAATCCTACGTACTTCCATAGACAATGTATTTTTCAAGATATATTCAACTTTTCAAGTGAATTGGTTGAAAATTGTCTGAGTTATGTTTATGACCAACTTAAAAAATGCCGTTTTGAGATAAACGCTGGACAGCCTCCATTTTGAAATTAATTGCTTCAAAGAAATTGTTGTATACAATCACTGATATATATGATAAACACCCTTTTTTGTAATCTCGATTAATTTTTAGTTTTTCTGAAAAAAAAATCCCCAAAAAACCTATTTTTTCGGCCTCTGGGTTGGCCTAACCCCTTAATAATTAGTATTTTCATTGTATTTATCTACCTGTGTCTAATCAATATGTGCAACTCAAATAAATCGAAAAGATCGTAAACGTTACTAAAAATTACATCGTTTTGACGAAAAAATCCATATTGTTTTCTCACTCGAGATGCGTGCTTCCGCCAAAGTTGATACTTTCACCCTCATTCACCTCACCGCCACCCCTTCAAACTCCGACGGCAGCACTGTGCTCGCACACACTGTTTACTGGCTAGGCTTATGATTCATCTTACCCTGCGTATTCGTCGTGCCCCGAGTTTCCCTATGTATATTCTTTAGAAAATCCAAGGTACAAAAAGCAGTCATTATCGATGGATCCATCAAGTATCGTATCGGATTCTATTCGAGAATGTGGGAATCCTTTGAGATTCAAATTGGATTCGTTTCAATGTGAAATGTCGATGAGTATCCAACGTACGAGCGTGACGATTTGGTACAGAGATCCAATACGACGACTCATTGGACCCCTATCAGAAAGTGTGGACAAGTTTGAGAAACAAATTGGATTCATATCGGAAAGTGCGGACAAGTATGAGAATTCAAATGGATCGCTGCGACAATTTCTGCACGGGGGGCTTCTTCAAAATATACACTCTGGGATGAAAATTGGAGGGTCTCTATACCTGCGAAGCTGAACTTCCGGAAACCGTTAGAAAGGCAGATCTCCTGCAGAGCGTAAAAGAAACGTACCGTCATTGATAGAAGGATGTCGAAAGAACCGTTCTCCGGTTCTCCTTCTCATATTATTCAGGATAAATCGCAAAAAAATGCTCCACTTCGAGATCAACGACGATGGACAAAAAATTTGGAAACATTCGGCGGAAAAGATCGAGAGCTTGTTGCAATTTCACGCATCGTTCCGCAAAACTTCTATCTCTCTCTCTCTCTCTCTCTTTCTCTATCGTACGCTCTCTGAACGAGACGGAGAATTTAATTGCGAAATAAGGAGGGTGTCTGGGGGTTAAAAAAAATGCCAGTCCGCAATCAGGATTAGGCAATTCGCCAAATGACAAGACTCCAACCGCCGCGAGACCCGCAAGAGATAATACGCTAGCTAGTTGGTCATTCTTGGAATGCGCGCGGTATATATATGGTGTGGGAGCCGCACGCGGAGGAACCGTCAGAGACCAACGGCAAAATACTCTAGGACCGAGATAGCACGGCGTCCCTGTCGGTTAGCCGTGTAGTAGCATAGTCATAGTAGGTACACAGAGAGGATATAGCCGGCGGAGGCTCTCTTGTTCTCTTGGAACTATAAGGACGCGCGTTGCGGTCGGGGGTGCCGGGGAGGGGGTTCACCGGGCCCTGTAATTTTGGCCCCCGTAATGGGGCCCCACTCTCACAATTAGACCTTCCTGCATTCTCCGTCGGGTCTTTAACCATTCGCTCTCTCTCTCTCTCTCTTTCTCTCTCTCACACACACTCTCTCTCTCCCTCCATATACACATATATTTGTCTGCACACACACACGCGCGCGCGCTTTACTCTGATCACCGCGCAAGAGACCAAGAGACGCGTTTTCCCTTCTGTCCCTTTTTCTCACGACAAAATGGCGTATCCTCTTCTGCTGCCTCCCCCCTCTCAAACTCTTTCCATCATCTTGTTCTTCGGCGTTGCCTCCTTCCGACCCACCCCTCCGTCCTCCGCGTTTCCTCTCGTCGGCAACTCGCACAGCGTACTAATCTTCCGAACGATTAAGAATGGAAAAACAGACGAGAACCGATGCAACGGATATAGAAAAACGGAACGCTCACCCCCGCATCCGGCACCGTTGTGAAATTATCTTTGTTGTTTTTTCTCGCTCCTTCTTACTTTTACACGCCTCCCCGATGGGCTCCTTCGTATATGTAATTGACAAAATTTCGAAATTCCACGAATGCGGGGGACGATCATAAAGGAGAGCAAGAATCGTGTCTCACGAACGGTGAGTTCCTCCCACGGAATATAATGATCTCTTCCCCTCACGTACCGCGGCCAATTTTCATCCTCGCGTGGAAATGATGACATTCGAAGAAATTTCGGGAGCGGCCTTCTTCCGATTCTTAGGACTCTACGTCCGTCGCATGTTCCCTTGGCAACGTTGCAGTTTAACGCTGTCGAAAAATGCGGCTCGGTATCACCTGCGTGTTCGCAACGTTTTGTTTTTTTCATCGTTTTCATTTTGTACATTCGGCAAGGCTCGACGCGAAACACAGAGTTGATACGACGATACTCTTCAACGCGGAATCATTAAGCAAACGTGAGTTTTAAAGTCAAACGTGACCCAATGACATTGCAAATGATGCTTTTCTCTCTCTCTCTCTTTCTTTCTACCTCTCTGCATTTCAGATATTTCTTCTCTTTTCTCTACGGCTCAAGGTCCCTCGAGAGATAATTACATAGTATGCTCGAAGCAGCGATGGCTATAGGCACGCTCTTGCGGCCAGTCGTTTCTGAGAGGGAGACATCAGGCTGCATCTTCTTTAGACAAGGGAACAAACTCCTCCCGATAGCAGCGGTAAAAGGCTTGCACGTCTAGAGGTAAGGCTGATAATCGTAGAGGCAACTAATTCGATTCACAACCTCATTGTTCAGCGGTTTCTACCCGCACTTTGAATATGCCGGATCTAATCCGTAAGAGATTGAAGACGTAATGACAGTGAATATCTCTGATTACATATAGGACACATCTTATTCGACTCCGTTAGGTTCATTGTACGAACCCGTTCGCGTTCTCTGATGAAATTTAATTGCTCATCAGAGGTACCGAGCTTCCATAAACATACTTGTCCATTGATCCTCATATTTGATTTATCCATTCTCGCTGGGTGAACAAGTGGAGCTGGTGCGATACGTCTCGTATAATGAATAGTATCGTGTATGAGTTTTGCGAGATTGCGAGTGAGTGGATTTGTATGATTTAGACGAATGTCATTTGCGATTGCTTTATTTTCGCTCTTGGGGTAGACGAGTGATGATCGTAGTCAATGAAACACGTAACTACGAAACGAGTACAGTCGCAGAGGTGCGTTTGAGGTTGCTTTGGTGGCTAGCCGATTGAATAACTTCAGTGATTGGACCTCTTAGGGTGTTCTGCAGCGAGAGAATAAGGCTCAGCAGGTACAGTGGCGTGGTTAATGGTTCTAACCACTCGTCCTTTCGCTGTCTTCCTCTCGCTTTTCAGCCTCCTTCAGACTTGCGTTCCCTCATATATCCCAGAGCCTCCGGTGTGTACCTCAGCGGTGGTCAAGATACTCCACCAGCGGCCAATGATCCTTCTCCTAGTACGTACCCTGGGAGTATAGCTCCTTATTAGCGTTTTGCCTTGCAATCGTAGAAATTATTGAACTCGTTACTTCGTCCGTCTCTCTCTCTCTCTCTCTCTCTCTCTCGCTTTTATGCTTGTCGCTGGGCTCAGGTCACCGTTGATTCGGCGATTACCGCGAGACAGTCCCACGGTGACGTAAGAAAAGCCCCCGAGGGCTTTCGCCACACTAATTCTTGAACGTCTCTCGGTTATAACCTATCGTTAACGAGCTGCTGCTGCTGCTGCTGTTCTTGCCTACATGATCTACACTTACCTCGAAACATTGCGCCAGAGAAGAACACGCTCCGACTCTTTTTTCTTCCTCTCTCACTCACTCTTGCTTGATCCGTTCCTAACTGTGTGATTCGACGCTTATCAAAATACCCTTGACGCGTTCCACGTGGGTCCGGGCGGCGTGCGCAGGAATCCGTCACGTGGAACTTCTCCGGCATCGACCTACAAACTCTCGTGTGAATAAGCGATGAGCGAAAGAGAGAGAACAAAAATCTAATAATAGGTGTAGCGACCACGTGAATCGTGGAGAACATAACCGATCCAAGTAATTACATAGAGCGATGTAATGAAAAATGACTTTAGAAAAAAGTTTTCCCGTTTCGAAGAGGAGGAGAGGGTGCGACGGGGGGACGAGGGAAGACTGGGCATGGAGCGAAGCGCATTAGGCTGAAAATTCGATTCTATTCGGGCAGAGGGCTCTCGAGAATAAACAATGGGGACCAAGGGAGAGAAACAGAGAGGAAGAACGATAGTGAGATGGACCAAGGAGAAGGATGTGTAGAGAGGCTTCGGAGAAGGAAGGGAGGGAATGCGGGAATCGAAGGAGAGGTTTCGAGGTCGTTTCTGGGCGTGGAAGCCATCTACCTTTACGTCGGGGGCCACGCTATACATCAGCCTGGTCGTTTCTGTAGAACTGCCCGACACTACCGCCCTCTCCTCCTTCTCTACCACCTCCTTCGTCGTTTCTCTTTCTCTCTTTCCACTTTTCGTCTTTTCACGTGGGCTCTCTCTCTCTCTCTCTCTCGGTCTTCCTCCTACGCTATTAAGCCTTCCGGAATCATAGAAGAACTGGACGAAACGAGAGGAAGAATAAGAGAAAGGATGAGAGAGGACCCTGGAGTGCCAATTAATAAGCCGCGGCGCATTCGTAGGGGCCACTCCATTGTCTTGACCGGGCGCATTTATAATGGTGGCTGTTTCAAATCGGCACTCTCCCACTTTCATTCTCTCGAAATTTTTGTTCGCACAATTCAATTCCACGTGGTCGGGCAGCGGACTCGTTGCGAACTCTCTGCTGCGAGATAAAATTCGATATCGAAGGGTATATCGATAAATAATCGAAAGGATATGACACATCCTATAAGAATCAAACTGTTGCATTATGCGAGTTGGTATAAATGATGCGGGATATACGTGTGTGGCAGACATATTTAATATGAAGGAAGGAAGGAAGGAAGGAAGGAAGGAAGGAAGGAAGGAAGGAAGGAAGAAACAAAAGATACGCTTGCTCCCTCCAGCATGCAAAGTTCAAATTAACTGGGAGGGCACGCACCTGGACAGGCCACTGGTAGGTTTTGGAGGGAAGCTCAGCTACGTACGAGAGAGCGAGAAGATAGCGAATGAGAAAAGTAAAAGGGAGGAGAGAGTCGTTCTTCCAGACCCAAGAAAGATACGACCGCGCAGAATCAAAATACCACGAGAGAAAATCAAGGTCAGAAAAAAAAAATCATTCTAAATAATTTTACGATCAAACGATAACCGTAAAAATTAAACGAGAATTATCATTTTTTTTCGAATAAACGAAGATCATTCGGGATAATGATTCTGTTTATCAACGATAGCTTTGAGAGAATTTACCCAGTAATTCAGTAGCAATTATAGTAATTATTCAGACATTCCTTGAATCGAAAGCTACTAAAAATGCCGCTCGCAGAGATAAAATGTATACCCGCCCGACACCGCACTACAAACACACACACACGCACGCACACCCATCTACATACCCACGAAGAGCAAGGCAACCGGTGGTCGAAATATGCGCGACGCGGCTTGATTAACCGTGACTAATTTTTATGATGATTTTGCGTCTGTTAATCATATTTATATATTTTTTTTTCTTCAGCGAATGAGCGTACCCACGAAATAATGCACGCCGAGTGATGTCTTGCCGAAGTTATCTGCCCTCACTCTCGCTTTCTCTCTCATTGTCGTGCACTCTCTGTTACACCTGTGCGAAGGTGCAAACCGACTTGGAAAGCAAGAAGAGAGAGAGAGACAGAGAGAGAGAGAGACAGAGATGAGATGTGAGGGTCCTTCTCTATCCTTCGCTGACGTTTCGTTCCGTTTCCCTTTTGTTTTTAGTTTGGAGCTTTAGCCTGGCCATTGCAGTAGTACATGCAACAGGCAATAAATACAATATGCACATATGTGTGTATGAATACCGGCACCCCGCTCTCTTGCCCCTGTCGCCGGGCCACCGCCTCGGCGATATCCTCTCGCGCTCATAGATGTCTCTTTTTCACCAGCTAAAGAAAGAAAGCAAAGAGTGAGAGAAAGAGAGAGAGAGAGAGAGAGGAGGGAGAGAGAGAGAGAGAGACGAGAGCTCCGCGATGTTGCCTTGTTTAAATATTAATTATGTATGCCCGACGGTGTATGCTCCTCTCTTCTGACGCACACGCACGTCCTTGCATATAAATAGGAGGTCCCGGGTTCCCGGATGAGGACGAACGAGCAAGGAGAACCTGGGGATTAAGGGAGGTAAAGAAAGAGTAAGAGAAGAGAGGGGGGAGGGATGGAAGGATCTTCGCGCACAAATGCGTGCACCCTCTCGCGACTATCGCCAAGCACAGGTACAAAAGATACGCCGGTAAGAATTCGCAAGGGGTATATATCTCTCTCTCTCTCTCTCTCTCTCTCTCTCTCTCTCTCTTTCATCCCGCCATGTGTATATGAAGGGATGCGTGTGAGTCCGCGAGGTACAGTAGAGATCTCCGCTGCTAGCTACGAGCACTTGTACGTCGAACCACAGGGGGTGCCTGTCCTCTTCGATATATCCCATCTTCGCCTCTGTGCTTTTACTCTTTTCCACAGCATCGAGCACAACCAACAGCAGCAACTCTTTTCCTTCTCTCTCTCTCTCTCTCCCTCCTGTCTCTTGTTCTCCCGTACTCTGTACCACTTATCTTTTCTCCCTCTCCTCACTCCAAGCTCCGTTTACTCCTCCACAAAAAGGAAGTTGCTGCTACCATCAACGATTGTTGAATTTTCGACAGTCGTATATACACCGAAGAAACGGCTATAAACATGCAGCGAGATATTCATCGCGCCGATGAAAAAAGTGAGGAGAACGAGAGAGAGAAGAATCTACGGCGGAAGATTCGAGTATTTCTCTTTTTTTTTGTCGCTCATGTATATATACATATATACATAAAACGGTTTGACTAGAGTCGCGAGACTCTACTTCTTCTTTTTCTCACTATCGCGCCCCCCTCTCGCTCCTTTACTCCTGCGGGACCCTATAGTATATATTATCACGTTGTTACGAGCGCGTAGTGAAACGCTGTATTTCTTATCGTCCGTTGTATATACAAAGTATATACGTGTTATATATAAATAGATATATACGCGTGCGGGCAAAAGCCGCCGCGTGTGCTCTCGCGGGTGTACTCGCGCGATATGTAAATCCAGTGTGCGCAATTTGTCCCAAGTGTGCTGCGGAGCTTGAGCGCTGTAAGTCTCCCCGAGGGCATGCGAGTGCTGATCCCCCCCCCCCCCGTGCCCCGCGCCCTCCTGCCGCGAGATAGAGCAGTGCGGGGAAAGAGACAGTGTCTGCGTTGTGTCTGCGCCAGCTATTTAGTAGAGTTCCACGAGCGAGAAGTCTGGAAGTGTAGAGGAGAAGCAAACGGAGAAGAGAGAGAGAGAGAGAGAGAGAGAGAGAGAGAGGGCGCACAAGATGACAGAAATTGTATGTTAATTAGGGGGAGTGAGTTTGTGCCTACGCTCGATAATCCAGAAATACGTATCATTCATTTATCTTTCGTACGCGCATCGATAATACATTTACCTATAGATATATTCATAGGCTCATTGTAAATCCTCTATAAGTATTATGGTCCGCCTAATCGAGTTAATAAACTCGAATGGGTGCGCTCACGGTGGAACCGCCTTTGAGTGTTCACGGGATGCGCATTAAAAACGTATAACGCCTACTCGGTAATTGATGGTACTCAGCTTTCGTAACGTTCACGAGAGCGCGCATCAGCGATAGCCGTAGTTCGTGGTGTAGCGAAACGGGAACGCGACAAAGACGAGTCAACGGATACATCTCATTTATTTGGACAATCATTATGTCCGTTGAATCTTGCTTCAAAGTGAAACACTCGTGACTGATGGGAGTGAAAAGAGAAAGACAGAGAGGGAGAGAGGGCAAAAATCGATGTGAAAAGCACCTCTTTAATATGGAAATGATAAAGTGTGCGACGTCGAATTGAAAACTGGCGCTGATGGGGCCGCATCGAGTCGCTAGAATGTACCAATAGGAGGCACTGTTTACGAACGTGCGATCTTCGAGTGCGATAAATCTTGGAGCGAAGGTTGAATGCAGAGCGAAGAGTGAGTATTCGGGTATCGAAGTTTGGAGAAGTGCGGGCTTACACTCAAACCGGAAACTGTCTCCGTGATCGCGTCAGGTCGGGGGAGGGGAGGGGGGGGGGCGACGGCGGCGGCGAGCGAAGGACTCGTTATAGGACTCCTGCTTGGCGTACCCACCAAAAGGGAACCTGCTCCCCGTACGCTAGGAAGATAAATCTGTACGTGATGCCGGCCTCGATTGGACAGCGGAGGACATTGCTGTCCGTGGAACCGAGTGCCGAAACTTCCATCTGTCTCTGTTCGTCCTCTCGCTCTCGCGAGGCTTCGTCCTCCCGAAGCGAATCTCGCCAAAAGATAAAAGTATATACGACGTGGACAAACGCGGCGTCCGACCGCCGGGGATGGAGTTATATGGGCTCAACGAGAGAAAGGAGGCTCGAACGAGGGGGAGGAGAGGGAAGGCAAGGAAGGAAGATGAGGAGGTAGAGAATGAGGATGAACCGCGGGCGAGGGAGGTAAATAGCGCTGTTGAGCGCCGACGGGGCGGTGTGATATCTACTTTTCTCGGTAAATGAGAGTCGCGCGAGCCAAGAGCTCTCTCGACCCTGAGTAAGTGGCCCGAAGATGAAGAAGAAAACCACGTAGAGAGAGAGAGAGAGAGAGAGAGAGAGAGAGAGAGAGAGAGAGAGGGAGAGAGAAGGGAATAGGGCGGATAGGCGGAGGGGTGAGGGCGCCCTATGGTAGTAGGGGAAGAGGAAGAACGGTGGAATACGAAGAAAAGAAAGGATATCGCGCGGGCGACGACAACGACGACGACGAAGACGAAGAGAAAGAGAAAGAAGAGCGGAGAGAGTATCTCCGCTGCAATGCACCTCTCCCGACGAAGGAGGGCGTACGAAAGGCAGGAGGGGCGCATTGTGTGTTTCCGAGAACGGTGCCCTTATCGATGGATCTGTCGCGGTAATGAGGTATCAGCCACCAGCAAATAAACCAACGAGTATAAAGAAGAAGAGGCGAGGTAGAGGAGACGATGAGGGGGTGGAAAGGAGGGGTGCTGAGCGTCCTCCGCGACAAACACACATGGGAATGAGCAAGAGAGAGAGAGAGAGAGAGAGGACTTTGAACACGATGCGAACGGTGAGACGAAAAGAAACGCGGGGAGATGTACGGAGAGCTTGGAAGGAGGACTACCGATACAATGCTTCGATTAAACATTCGCTGCCTAAATAATCAGGCACGCCACAGTGCAAAACCCGGGGAGAGGACTACGAGATGTTTGTAGAGAAGCTTAACGAAAAAGAACGAGCGAGAGAGAAAGGGGGTGGTGGGGGTGGGGGAGAGTGGTTTAAAAGAGTCGGGAGAATTACGCGGAGAGGTCGAGTAGGCGAGCGCGGATTAATCGACGCGAAAACGACCTTTAGGAATCGAGCCAACAACCATTCGGCTCTATGATTTCAATTGTAATCTACGGCTTATGTGAGATATGCATCGGAGATGAGCGCGGCTGCATAGGCGGCTTAGGAAAAGCGAAATATTATAAAAGAGTATTTAGAGAAGCGGAACCTAATGCCCCTCCTCAGCGCCTGCCTGCGGAGGCAGATAAATGCAAATGTCCTTGCGAGGTGCCGATAATAATAATAATCGCGATAATCCAGCCGGCTTCTCGACTTTATTTTCGCCATTTATAAATCACGCAGATATGATTCGACCAGCACTCCGGCGAGCCTTTTTTCGATCCTACTAGTCACAATAATAACGCATTAGCGAGTGCTCGATCAATTTCAAAATGCCTTTAACAGGTTACACCTAGCACGTGGAAGAAAGAGGAATTTAAGCGGTTTTTTTCTGGGAAAACGTATGCAAGTTTAAAAACTTTTTTTTAAAATGTTTACATTGAAGAAAATAATTTTTGTATAGACATATATTCATAAATTTGGTAGATACAATGGTTTTGCAGACTGCCGCTTGAAAAACGTCTTTCGCGGTGATCCCTGCTGCTCGGATATAAATCATCCGACAGAAAGAAAATAAAACACATTTAGTTTTGTCACGAAATCATCCAGTGCTTAGACAAAGGGAGTAATAAAATATTGATTTTTCAAAAATGGACGAAGTCCGAAGTGCAAGTATAGATTTTTTGTTTAAAAACGCCCTATTTCGTTGATAAAGAAAACTGTGCAATCAAAAAAAAATCCTTCGTTGAAGCACTGCTTTTCGTTTTGTAAAAGAAAATTGTAAAATTTTGTGTCGATCGGTGCCGTAATTTCTGAGATATCGTCGTTATCGATTTTGAAAAAGTCGTTTTGAAAAAAACACATTTATGGGATTAGGCGCCGGTGGAAATTTCTAAACTCTCGTCTCTCGAGGTAACTGAAATTGAAGAGGAAGGTCCAACATATGGTGCAGGAATCGCAGATTCAAGGTAAACTTATGATCACAAAGATAGAACTGCTAGTAAAACTTTAAACGCGTTTTTCTTGACACTATGTTTTTCAAAGGTTTAGACAAGTAACTCCACAAAATAGGCAAAACAATTTTTGTTGCTATTTTTCATTTGTTGGGTTATGAATTACGATATTCAGTCGGGGGGAGCTGGAATTCACCCCCCCCCCCCCCCCCCCCCCAAAGTTACGGAGTTTTGAAGTTCCCGAAAGGACGTGATGAAATAGGGCATTTTTGAACATTTCGACGCCTATATTGGGCTTCTTTGGATTTATGAAAAATCCGAAATTATTTTTAACGATTTTCCGCTCGTAAAAAAATTGTTAATGAAAAATGGCAGCTTCCCCCGACTGAATATCATCATTTTTAACCCAAAAATGGGAAAATAGCAAAACATTTTTTTCCGGAAAAGTCACTTATCTAAAGAAGTACCTAATAGTAGTTTAGTCTTGAGCGACGTTTTTCATCTCACATTTTTTTTCTACCAGTTATTAACAAAAATGTCGTTCTACCTCGAAAATCGAAAATGTTTCTTTTGATGATTGAAGCACGGTAGAAAAAAAACTCGGTCAAGTTTCAGCCAATATTATCTATTTTAAGAACAAAAAATCGTTTTTTTTTGCTTCAGATAAACCGAGTCGCCAAAATCAAGTACACCGTTGACCCTCTTACGTTTAAATGTCCTTGACGAGATTTCTCATAACTTCTGTAACTATTAATATTTTTTTATGAAATTCGGTACTCGACTTTGTCAATGTACAAACAAATAAATGTCCAAATGATTTTACAATCGTACTTATTTCTTGGAATTTAATTTTTTGAACGAACGGATCAACTCGAAAATTTCAGAGAATACTTTCGAAATATTATATTTTACGAACCCCTCCAAAACCAAAAGTCGATATTTCCAAAAAAAAATCAACTAGGTCTAAGCCCTTAAAAAGATATTCCTGTTTTTGTCTGTCAACCAAAGTTGTACATTTTTGTACAACTGACATGTCGATTTCTGTCCTTTTCTCTTATCCTTCCAGTCAACACAAGTCTACGCGAGATCAGAACGAAGAGCTTGGAGATTTTCTCACTTGTCGGGACGCGTGTTCGTGTGTAATTTCGTCCTGTGACGCATGCGTTGTATCGGCACACACGCGGCTATACGGCACATCCGCTGCCGCGGCTGACTGGTTGATGTACCACACTCTGTACCACGAACGAATGCCACGATCACGATAGTAACCGGCAGTAGAGGATCCCGGGACCATAATAACGGTAAAGGTTGCGAGTCTTCCAGGAAAGTTCCAGCTAGCACACGGTAGTATAACACTCTCGTATACCCGACGCCGTATTTACGTGCTACGCGCGGATCGGAGATTTCAGAAGTTTTAGGACCTCGCGGGTCCCGGAAACCAGCACTACTCCGACACTGATCATTCTTAACAATAACGAAATTCAGGGAAAAAAAACGAACCGCGGCATCTCATAGCTGGACACGATCTTCCAACGAAAGAAAATGAAGAATATTCTTCGATAAAATGAAGTTGTCTTGAAATTCTTCAATGCAAACGTACCAGTCGTACATATGATGTTGAAGTTTGCATCGGTATTTTTTTCTTCATTTTTATTACTATCTAAACTCTCTTTTTGCAGGTTCAGGTTACGAATCCCTAATGTAGAAAATTGTTTCAGTGATTTCAGTAATCCAAATGTGCGAATGAAATATTGGGCCATACGAAAAATATGTTCGCTGCATTCCGATGGGAACTTCAATACCAATCGTATATTCTCTAGTATTCCTTGCATATACGCAAAACCGTTACGATATCAAGTTTCGCCGATTTCGATGTAAGCATAAATCGAAGAAAAAACATTAATTTCCCCCGTAATCTTCAACCTCCCGCAGACTCGATGCGAATAAATCGTTTCCTTTTTGTCTCTGGATGTGAAATGTCTGACTCGGAGTTTTCTTTGCTTTCTTGTTTTTGTTTTTGTTTTTTTTTTTTTGGTAAATCTGCCTATCGCATGCTTCAGTAGTAAGTGGTACACAATCTCGATGAACTCTTGGCAAGGGCGAGAAGGGAGTAAAAGTGTGCACGAAGAGCAGTCCCAACATCAGCGATAGCAAAAGGACTCGGTGTGCGCAACGTTGAATTTTGGATTGAGTTATCTGAACGTAGGAATCAAGCGGTAGCTCACGTCCGCGCTTAAATACAACTCGTACGAGAAAAGGTATACAGGTACACACACACACACACACACACATACCTAGGAAGAAAGATGCTGAGAGAAAGAAATAGTCTGGAAGGGAGCACCGTCAGGCCCCCCGTCGCGTTTCGAGGATGTAATACATAATACACTTGAAAGAAAGAAAAGCATTGAGAAGGAGGTGAGTACATACACACACGCAAGTATGCATAATTCGTGGGGGACCCTTTGGAATGTCGAATGGTCCTAGCCATAAGGATAAGCTCTCGTGGACTTCTGAATTGCGGATTCCAGCATATCTATCGCGAGGCAGTCCTAGCCCTTTTTTTCACCCTTGCGTCGTCAAAAATGTGCTTTTCCGTCCAACTCGACTGACTGCTCCGTCCCTCCCTATCGCTCTCTCGGTCTCCTCCTTCCCGCGCTTGGTCGTCCTCGAGGCTGTAAATTCGCATGAAGAAAGAAGGCTGCTACGCCCGAAGGCAATAAGCAACAACAAAAAAAACGGCAAAGGTAGAGTACGAAAAAACAGAAAAACTTCTGAGAATACAGCTGCAGTTTCTGTGGAGAAAAGCAACGAGAGCTCTATCCGAGCATGACTACCGAACGTTCTTGCGGTCGTGATGATTCTTCTCTCGTCCGGCACTCTCCCCGTAGAGCAGAGGCAGAAAATTTTCTACCGGGTTCTTCGAGGACGCTTCGGCCACTCTGGCACAAAGTCTATACGCAGGATTGCTTCGAGCTGGACTTCTCTTTTGCCGAGCGTGGAGAGAGAAAGAAAGAAGTACTAGTGAACGACGACCGCAGCATGACCGTGAGAGCGTATTCTCGTTATTTCAGAATAATCCAGTCTCCCTCTCCTCTCTCTCTCTGTCTCTCTCTCTCTCTCTCTCTCTCTCTCTTGCCCACTGCTTCTCTCCCCTGTTCTTTATGTTTCTTTCGCAGCTATAATGTCCACGAAAAGGTGAGTCACTTGTTTCCAAGTGTTCATGGAAAGCAACAAAAAATAAATGAACATCCGGTCGTACTCGGAACCGGCCCAACTGCGGAAATGCATTTTGACCAAAGATTTTTAATTGTTCCAAAAAGGCATTGCTCCATGCGCCGTCTCTCTTGCCCTTTCAACCTCCCTCTCGTGGATTCAGCGTCCAAAAAAAGGGGCAACCTACGAGCGAGCGGTCAATAAACGGAAGCAATTATATCGCCAAGTTTCAAAGGAGTTGGCATGGCAAGCTGAACTGGTAGAGTTTGTTTCGCAATGATCACTTCCGTCAGTCGAGTATTTCCAGACCATCAATATCTACAGCGACTGTCCTTTTCTCGTGCCTCATTCGATCAATGGCGGCAATGATCTTACCACCGTGAGTACGCGAGTGTCAATTGATTCTCTAATTATACGATATTTAAAATCTCGGTAATTATGCAGTATGAGGACTTTTTTCGAAAAACGACGGGAATTGCTTTTTTTTTCTTCATGATGTTGTTTATTCCATTATGGTAGGTGATATTCCGCCGGGGGAGGCTGACATTTCCCATTGATTTCATACGTTATGGGCTTTCGAAGTTTCCAGAAACATGTAATATTTCGACGCCTCGCTAAACAGCTATGTGTTTCCTTATAGATAGTGTATTATGAAGGTAACGATGTATATGTTTTGTTTTGTGACCACAGCTGTCCTGTTTCCGGAAACATGTAATATTTCGACGCCTCGTGTTTGTTGTCACTTAACAGCTGATTGTTTCCCAAGGGCCAACCCAAACAAACTCCCACAACTTCAAAACCCCACAACTTATGGAATTAATGGAACATGTCAGCCTCCCCCGACGGAATATCACTCAACATAATGGAATAAACAACTTGACGGTGAAAAAAAAAAATTTGCCGTCATTTTTCGGAAAAGTCCTCATACTGCATAATTACCCAAATCTCTAACCAGTCGAAGCGTAAATGCCCTCTCGGCAAACTCCTCGAATCCCTTCTTCAAAGTAAAATGTAACAGACGTGAGGAACCGACGAGAAAACGAAAAGAGCACAAAAGAAAAATAACGTCGCGTTACTCTCGTATGCAAGCATCTCCCGCTATGTCTCTTGCCGGCTCGAAGAGGTCTGCTGAATTTACCACGAACTTTCATATGTATATATATATCTCTTCGTCTCTCATTCTCTACCTTTTCGGTACCCTTGACATTCAAATGTGAATTTTAAACATCCAGGTGGAATATCTCGTTAGTATGCTTCACCTATGTGTGTGTATGTTTGCGTGCGTTCGAACGAATCCACAGACGGCGAGAGAGATAGGCCGACAGGGGCTCGAGAGCGAGAGGGACCGTGATGGATAGAAAAAGAAAGATTCTTTTGATTCTTGTTATTGTTGACATGATTTTTTTTCCTGTCCTGATTTCCACATTATTTCGCATCACTCGCCCTTTCATTTTCTCCTTTCTCCTCGTTGTAGTTGATTCACTGGGCGAAATGAGGTTGGTGAAGCAAGTATTCGCTCGGTACCCGTGCTCACGCACACCGGCGCACGTTTGTATCTACGCAGCATTAGATGTCCATTGGTGGAGGGAATGCGAGGGCGTATGCGAGCATATCCCGTTTCAAGATTGAGATAGCGCGTGAGCTCTTCGGACAGAAGAGACCTAGACCTTCTCACCGAGCGAAGATGACTCTGCCTCTGCCCCCCCCCCCCCCCCCCCCCCTCTCTCTCGCTCTCTCTTTCTCTCTCTCTCTCTCTCTCTTTTCCTTGCCTCTTTCACTCCCGGACCGCCTGACGCGAACATTTATCATCCCTCGTGTTGTATCGCTCTCCACCGCCACACGTCCCACCGCGAAAACGGAGTAGAATCGAGATTGGCGCGAGAGAACGCGCATCACGAACTTCTCCGCACTGTATTATGCACGGGTCTCGTTTTGGGCAGAACTCTCGGGCGAGAATCGGTGGCTTTTAAAGTCGTCTTTAACGGAGCCAGCCCATAGTCGGTGTGAGGGCAAAAAAACGTAATTAGCGCGGAAAATGTAAGGAAGTATCTCAAGGGTGGCGGTAGCGCTTGAACCAATTTTCAGTCCTTACGCTCAATGAACGAGCCGGAAGCAGTGGGCTCGTGGCAATCGACGAGCGTCAATGTAAATGACGCAAAACCCATCGAATCGCAGATTTAATCGTGTGGAGTGCATTTTTTCGTGTTCGCAAGTCATTGATACGTAGGATAGTTGTGCGTTGAGGACCTCGAGGGATTGTGATATCTCGCTCTCTCTCCCGTGAAGACGAACGAAAGGGACGATCAGTTGGTGGCTTGCAGCGTCGCACAAGACCGAGTGTATAAACGGTGAGGACTGGAGAGCGGAGAGAGAGAGAGAGAGAGAGAGAGAGAGAGAGAGAGAGAGAGAGAGGCAAGTACGCGCGGGGACGCGAAACGATTTTTGCTGTCCTTTTTTTTCCACGGAACGCAGAGAATCGCCTTATAAGTCTTCCCGTGGTTGGGTTTGAAAAAAACCCGAGGGAGGGCGGAAAAGAAAGACAAGAAAAGAAGAGGGCAAAGAAGAGGGTATATAGGCGAAATACGTGTATATACGCGGGGGGAGGGGGGGGGGGAAGAAGACGAAAGAAAGAGAGGAAGAAGCGAGTGCAGAAAAAAAGAAGAGTCGCACGACAGTCGGCGCGGCGTTCTCTCTCTCACTCTCTCTTTCTCTAACCAGCACATACGCGGTTCAACAGAGTTCCCTCTACACTCTCGTTGCTCGTTGAGAGCTGCTCCTTGTGTGTTGCAGCGTGAATCGAAGAGAGGACCGGCGAAGAGGATGCCGAAAATCCTGCTGCACTACACGAGCGACCATCTCCAAGAGGGTTCGAGTCGAATCGGGCTGAGAGTTTGCCAGGTACACCGGCACAGCAGAAGCAGCAGAAGCAGCAGCAGCACGCCGCCTATACTGCGAGCAACGACAGCACGTAGATATGTCCGTGGAACAGTGAAGAAGACGTGCCCGTTCGCCAAGCGGGTAAGAGCAAAGACGCCCGAGAGCGAGAGAAAGAATGAGAGATAAGAGATGAGAAGAGGGATAGTTTTGCTCGATTGGTCTCCACGGAAACTGAAGAGAGAGAGAGAAAGAGAGGGGGAGAGAGAGAGAGAGAGAGAGAGAGAGAGAGAGAGAGAGAGAGAGAGAGGAAAGAGAGGAAGAGTCACCGGCAGAAAAGATCCGCTAAGATGCTGCGGCTCCCGGGTGATGTTGGTGATGCGAGCGAGAGATTCAGTCATGTATATATACATATATAGGTTCGTTGCTACCGCCGTTCGGTTTGCCAAGCTATATACGACATTCTTCTTCATCTCGTGTCTCTTTCTTTTTTTCACTGCTTTCGGCCGATTATCGGCAGTATTGGCATGAATAATAATACTATAAACAGTTCCCTCACTGAGCGACGAGAAAGCACATTAGGATCTATTTTAGCGGCTTAGTGATTGCAATTTCTTATTAATTATTCTCATAGCTGAAATTCTTTGGGCGTAGTTAATCGTGAGTTGCGGGTGCCCATTGAGTGAATTAACATTTTTAATCTACATATATCGCGGACAGGCGAAACGGAAAAAATTCTTTGAAGGAATTAGTTTCCATCACACGGCACAGGTGAGGCGCAGAGGGAAAAAAAACACACACAGAATTTAGTTGGCTTTCAACTGGCGACACTCTTTATCTTTAGAAAAAGCGCAACATGTGGACGGCGGAACGTCAATTATTGGTAAGTTCGTTTGATCTAATTATAAATGCTACCATATGAACGAACACATAGCGAGAACGTTTCGGTAAACAAGTTACGAAGACATAAATTTACGACACTGTATAAGTGACGTTTAGGCCGAAGGGCATATGTGCATTAGTGCAGGTAACTTTGATTAACCATTTGATGAAAAATAGTGCATCTATGCACGGAAACGCGATGAGAATAGTTTGCTCGAACTGTCTTGAAGAAATTGTTTTTTTTTGTTTTTATACGCTGCTGTCGCTCAGGACCGAAACATGTTGATTGGGTCTCAACTCTTCGTAATCCCGTAAACAAATTTGTTGGGGAGCTTCAAGATGCAACCACATCTCTATAGGGATTCGTTAGGGACCACGCACATAGGGACTCCTTATTAGGATCCAATTGAATTCTGCCCTGTTTCCCGATTAACGCCGTTTGAGAATTTTTCCCACGTTCGAATAAAAAATATGTGAAAAGTCACGAGAAAAAAACTCGGCCTCTTGAAACATAACCTGTGCGCTTCGGGAGCGCGCACGTGTGCGGTGATATCACGTCAAAGTGCAGTGAAATTAATAACAAACGATAATTACGGTGGATTTTCAATTATGTGATTCAAATCGATTTTCAAGATAGACTTTTTGAAACGATTGATATTTTTTTTATATAAGATTTAGACTTTTTTAACATCCACTTATTTTGTAAGTATCTATATATTTTGTTTAGATAATTCAAGGAACAGATTGCGATGGGATCCACCAAGAATAGTATCGAATTTCGTTCGATAATGTGGGAACCCTTTAGGATTTAAATTGGATTCGTACACTGGATTCTAATGGGGATCCCAATTAGAATCCAATAAACGAGTCTTAGTAAGTGATCCAATTCGATTACCCATTGGATTCCTATCAGGAAGCGGGACAAGTATGGGAGACCTATCGAACCTCTACGACAAATTCTGCACGGGTTAACGGGAAACATCATTTACAAGGTCATTTAACCTTTACTTGCCACACTTCTGTAGAATACATCAATACATTTTCGCTTAAGAAAAAAAGTGGTGGGGTTGCTTCGAACCCCATAGTAACATGTAAGGTTTAAGGGTCCATCTCACTTTAGACACTAAAAAAGGCTATTTTCATTATTTTTTAAATGGGTTTATATTATAGATATTGATATAAACGTTGTTACACTTAATAAGTACACTTTCGAAATACATTTTTTTTAAATGCATGTATTTAAGTAACCCAATCAAACCCAAAAACGGTGAAATAATACGTTTTACTGATAAATGTCAGCCATTTTGTTATGTTTGCATTTATCAAAAATCGTATGACATGCGGTATAGCCATAAACTTACTGAATCTAAAACCGTTTGATTTTTTTGTTTTGGATGGTCCATCTCCGAGATTTCATCGACAGCGCAGACCTACAATTTTTTAGAACATTTTTTAACTACCACTTTCGTTTATAAATAGTGACTTGAATAAATAAATAATTTTTTTTAAGTGTTTTTCAACGTGTATTTATTAAGTGTAACAACATTTATATCAATATCCATAATATAAACCTATCAAAAAAATTCATGAAAATAGCCTTTTTAGCGTCTAAAGTGAGAAGACGCCTTAACGATGTAACTGATAAGGGCTCAAGGGAAGGATATGAAAGGTATTGCAGCAAATGGAATTAGCGAATGTCAACGCTGAGTTGCTCCTCTAAAATTACGATGCCGAAGTTTGCATCGTTCTAATGTAACAAAAATTCTCTAATTTTTTTCGCTTCTTCGTTTTATTCATCATTCAAAATCGTTTATTGCCCATTTGAACTGTAAATTTCTCATAAAGATTCTCAGAAACTTTTAAATTCCCCACGTGGCCCTCAATCACCAAAAAAAAAAGGCTGCGAAACTTTTTTTTACGTTTCAACAATGCAAACTTCAATATCATTTCAAATTGTCGTCTTAAAATGCCGTTGCGCATGCAACATGAGGCTGGATGTCCAAGTTTCCCAGAACCATTTTTTCCATCGACGAGTTCGAACAATCTCCGCGTATTCGATCGACACCTATCGACCATAATAACAGTCCGAATAGCTCCAGAGTGCGAGCCGAAAAAATCGTTCGTTAAAATAATTGCGAGTGACCTTTTTTGTTTACCGCAAACGTCGATAATTTACGCGTCGATTGTGCAGAAGGCCCCGATATCAAATGGCAAAGCACGAAATACGAAGAGTCTCGGAGACAGGGGGAGAGTCACGAAGAAACGAACAAACGCCGTTTGTTCTTGCAGAAGATCCGAGATATCGGTTATCAATTAACGAGAGTACCGCGGAAGCCCGGACGCCATTTCTCTTCGTTCGGTTCCACTGTTTGGGACTTTGGCTGTCATGGCAGCATCACGGGAGAAAGAAAGAAGAGAGCGTGGAGTGGAGGATGTTCGGAAGGGTTTGGGAGAATCGGCCGTGATGCCGGACTCGGTAATTTAGACGGCTGTCCACTCCGCGAGCCTTGGCTCGCTCTCTCTGCGAGAGGGCTGCTTCGTGTGCTGCTCCCGATTCACTCTCGATCTCTTTCTCTCCGCCCCCCCCCCCAACCCCTCTCGCCGAGGGAACTTCTCGAGAAAGCGGCGCATCGTCCAAAGCTCTTCTCTCGCTTTTGTAGAGATGCGCACGGTTTGTTTTATAGCGGAACACTCTAGGGAGAGGAACGAAGAGCGACAGCTCAAAGACCAAGGGACAGAGCTAGAGTGTGCGAAAGACAGAGAGAGGGAGAGTACGAGAGAACTGAAGAGTAAAAGGCGAAGAAGATTTCTCGCAAGAGAGAAAGAGTTCTCGATCCCCGAAACAAATGCAAAGCGGGCAGCCCCCTTTGCTCTCATCCTCCCTGATTTCTGCCTTGGCCAAGTTGGCTTCAGTGGGACTGAAGCAAAAGACTCTCCGTTGTCTTGGTCGCCCGTCTTTCCTTGGTCCTGCAGGCTCACTCGGCCCCGAAGAGCCCCGGAGGCCCATGAGCAACCGCCTTCGACCACGCTGGCGACGGGGCCCTCTTCGCCCGGTACTCTCTCCGTTCTTCCTCCTTGGTCCTCTCTTCTACTCTCGCTGATCTCAACGCTCGCTCTCGCGCGCGCGGCACCGCCTTAAGTATATTTACTGTCGGCGCGTCGAACCGCCAAGACGATCGCCCGGGCGTATACACCCTCGTCCACCGATGCCTTCTTATATTTCTCTCGCGGTCAAATAATGCTCACTCTCTCTCTCTCTCTCTCTCTCTCGCTCTCGCTCTCTGCTACATTTACTCTCGATCCCCACCACCTCCCCATACCAACGTCCTACAACACTATATATACTGTATAACAGAGCAATGCTCTTCTCGCTCGGGCGTTTCGCCAAATGCACTTACATACAACTGCCATTCCGCCGCTTGTACCTCTCTCTATCCTTCTCTTTCCTCCAGCAACGCCGATCTCGACTTATAGATTACCGTTCCTCCATCGTATATGCGCGTCCTGTGGAATTTTCGCCCTTTCTCCGGCGCGCACTCGGCCCCTCACGCCACGTCCAAAAGACTCTTTCGATGTAAGAAGAGAGAAACCCTCCGAAAAACTTACCTGCAACACACAAAATGACAATTACGTTAGACATATGTCCCACATGCGAACGAAAAAGGACCGAGGGTGTTGGTACATTCGTGGATTATCCATTGACGTAGCCAGCATTTTTTTTTTCGCAGGGGAAAGGGCCTAGGAGTGGTCGGCCTGGCAAAAAAGTGGTTTCGTTCACAATCATCTATTTTTTTTAATAAAATGTACATAATCGTCGATAATCACGTAACACACGTAAAATATGAAGCTCGAATCGTTCGTGTTAACGTTAATATCGAAATCTTGCAATACCTTGAAAAAGAATCAATCCTTTTTTTCATCGTTCTTTAAGCGAGTCATCAGTCTTTAAACTTCGGCATCAGTAGGTACCGTAAAATGGGATTACTTCGAACAGGTTTTGGAAGTCTTTTGTAGGTGACTTTTTTAACAACATAAATTACAACTTATTTTGCTTCGATAGAAGAATGTGTCAAGCCCCACATCCCCTTACAATTTTATATGTATTTTTTCTTAAGTGTCAAAGCAACCTCGCGTGTGGGGTTTCCTTGACAAGACATTGAAATGGAACTTGTGTGAAAAATTAAGGGTTACTTTGACATTATTGTGATATAAAAATTTAATATTTTATGCATTATTCATGGGACATTTTTTGCAATCAAACTGTCATCTTTATTAAGGAAACATATCTCATCAAAATATGAAGTACCTAGGGTACTATATTATAAGCACTCAATCAGTCTTATAATTATCATTGAGATCAAAATCAACTTGAGCAACATTACAATCAAGTTCGGCAACATTATAATAAACTTGAAGACCAAATTTAAACACATTCAAATGTGCACATCTTTAAAGAGTATCTTCGCGCTCGGTTAAAGTAGCCCCAAAAACTGTTAAAGAAACCCTTAATGTCAATATAACCTCGTTTTACGGTACTCACTGAAATAAGTATTACATTTCTATTTTTCTCGTCAAATCGGCACAACAATTGTTTTGTTGGTTTTTTTAACCGTGTAATTTTCTTTGGCAGTGATATATGAGAGAATCGTTCCTGATGCATTGTGCTTCTAAGCCATGTTTTTTCCACCTCATGGCAGAAAAACTCCTCTCACAGCCGGTGAAGCTCACTGCGAGTATTGCTGCTTGAAAAAGTTTATATAAATTAGGGCAGGACCCCTTTTTGATATGCTTTCTCAAATTTCCAGCGCTTATTACGTCATTTTCGAGTGAAAGTATTTGTTTTTCACGGCCATCGCTTCAGCTTCCAAGGCTGTCTTATCAATTATCAAGATTTTAATACAAACTATTGATGAATTCATATGCAATTTCAAAAATGCCTCAGCTGCATGAGCTAACGGTAGATTCTCAAATTGGCGTTTTAGATTTACACTGCGATCTCTCATATTGGCACAGCGGCGAAACGGCGCCACATCACACTTGCAAAAATGGAGTTGGCGCACCATCCACTCAAGCCGGCGCAGCTACCCCAGCTGCGCAGCTGGGGTAGCAGTACCCCGCAAAGCCTACTCTTATCATCTAGCATGCTGCGAGCCTCGCGATAGGGCCCGGCGCTTCTCCCACCATGCGCCACACACCGATCGATATTCGGCGCATAGTGGGGGGCTGTTACATCTATGAAGGTTCCGATATGAGAGGTCGCAGTATACAATGATATTATCGATTCCATGTCAGTAAATGTTGATTCCATTATTCTTCTGGTTGTGTATCGACCGGCAAATCCAATGTATTTATTTTGCCCACTTACCCATTGTGAAATTTAAATATCTACTTAATGTACCTATGAAAAAGCTATTTTTTAGTTAGATTTGATTAGAGTTTTATCTAATCAAATCTCTATGCTTATTAATCGCTCGTGATATTAATCGATTATTTGAATTTAATTATTTCGGTTGGGTTTTTTAGGTGCCCTGGCATTTCTGGGGGTGCGTGCCCCCCCCCCCCCCTTCCAGCTGGCTTCGCCCATGGGATTAGTCAATGTGAATTTTTTTCTTCTGTCATCCATCGGAAATTAATGCACGCGGTTTTCAGTTCCAGCATGAATTTACCGGTACGCAAGAGTTCAATTCAGTTCCTTTTACCCGAGGTTCAATCGACCGAATATTGTTCGATGGCGTAAGTGACTAATGAATGTCAAAATACGAGCACGTCAGCTCGAAATTTCGTAATAACTTGGAATCCGTTCAATTCGAGCAGTGAAGCGGATGCTCCTTGGCAATATTTGCATCAACGAAATTTTCCCCGCCCCGAAAGATCGATCAGTTCGTGCTCCCGTCATTTCCATGCATATAGTCAAATCCGAAGCAATGTGCTTCGTTTTTTTTTTTTTTTTTTTTTTTTTTTGAAGCTTGCGCATGACGATATCGGGCCTGCGGACAATTTCCATGCGCTACATTCCTCTCTGCCGAAAGTGGCGCGAAGAAGCGAGCTGATGGGAAATAAATCTGCGGCTGCGAGGAGAGAAAAGTCCAAGTGCGCGGCACGTTGAAACACAATGCGCGAGGAGAGGAAAAGGAGCGGGGCAGAGAGATCGAGACGGAGGAAGAGCGGTTCGATTCTTTTCTCCGCCAAATCAGAAGGACGACAGGATTCTGCGAATATCTGGTGGTGCCGGTTACCAGCAACAACGAGAGATGCCGGCGAGCCAAGAGAAGCGCCGAAAGAGAGTCTCGAGAGGTCCTCTCGCCATGAGAGAGAAAGAGGTATATACATGGGAGGGCTTCGTTCTCGCAGTGTCAGACTGCGAAAGAATACACGGGACGGGGAGAGAAGTTCTCTCGCGAACGACTTTTCGTTCTTCCCGCGAGTTCCGGAGGGATGAGAGGTGATCCTTCTCTCTCTCTCTCTCTCTCTCTCTCTGTCTCCCTTTTCCTCTCCCTTTCTGTATGTACGTGTATGTTGCTTTTCGTCTCTCAAGCCAGGTGGATGGGCTCTGTTGCGCAGATGTACGCCTTCGCGTAATACACAGACACATCGGACGTCAGAAGGGTCCCTTTGGACGTCCCTCTCTCTCTCTCTCTGTCTCTCCCCTCTGTACTCTCTCGTGATCCAGTTGCCAGTTGAAAAGCGAGCGAAATTTCGCCGTTTCTCGGTGATGTTCTCTCACGTCAGAAGGGTGGGAGTCATTTTGGGGAGCATCTCATGAGAGAGAGAGAGAGAAGAGAGAGAGAGTCCTACAAGTGCACCAACGACGACGCTTCCGCGCGGTCCGCGTTATTATATCTCTCGGTTCGCTGATGGTCGCGGCTTGCTGGACTCTTCTCTCTCGACGTCCTGAATACTGGAGAGTGTGCGTTGTCCTCTTGTACTGGCTTTTGCCAAGCTCAGCAACCGAGATCTCTGCGAGATCACCGGACTCTACACTCCGCGCAAACGACACAGAGGAAGAGAGAAAACGAGAGAGCAGAGAAGAGAGAGGGAGGGAGCTATCATGTGATGGTGATATTTACGGTCCGATAGAATCGGAGCCATGGGGAGAAGATACCAAGTCCCTTTCTCTCTCTCTCTCTCTCTCTCTCTGTCGCGAACATCGCGAAGAACCGGGCCAGAGGGATATAAGCGAATCGAGAGAGGAGAGACATCCAAGTGCACTTCAGGATCCCACAAAGTGTACGATCGGCTGTATGTGTAAATACATTTGTATGGAGTATTCTACGTGGAGAAGATGATTTTTTCGTCTCAGCCGATTTTTCAGTGTCATTCACTTTACCGACCAACTTCGGACAAACAAGACAAAAAACCAATGCAACCTTGAAAACAAGATTTGCCAAGGCTTTTTTGTTTGTTTGTTTTTCGTTGCTGTGTTATTTATACGGTCTCGGTGTACTGGATACGAGGCTCCTGGGGTTCCCTCGATGAAAAAAAAAAAAATCTCCCCAATTCAAGCGGGATAGCCCGTACATATCCGCAGTATCTGGAGAAGATGTAGGAAGAGCAAAATCAGCTTCTGTTGCTGCTGCTGTTTCGCTCCGCGATATCGAATAAGCGCAGCGGAGAGAAACGGAGCACGGGGCTTCTCGGCCCCAAAGGAACCACTCCGCGATCTGTCCCAATGGTATGTGTGTGTGTACGTGTGCGTCTCGCGTTTTTTTGCGGCTTCAATTTGAATTGAAAAAGGCTGTGGACAACAGGACAATAGGTTTGGTGATCCAGCTCCCGCATAGCGCTCTCTCTTTCTCTCTCTCTCTCTCTCTCTCTCTCTCTCTCTCTCTCTCTCTCTCTCTCTCTCTCTTTCTTCCTTTGGATCTTGCCCTACTGGTGGAAGAGCGCGATGGCGTTACAAAGTAACCCTCGTTCTTGTTTGCCCGAGCCCTGCATAATATATTTTTCCCTCTTTATCGTGGCTTCGAGCTATTCATTTTACCAGGTTTGTATTCTTCTATTGTCAACGGGATCGAACCTTGCTTTAAAGTCTTATAAATTAATGTCCGAACTGTTGAAAATCTTCGAACGACGAATGACGAAATGTAGAAAATACGTGGATATTCGGTTAACAAGCGATTGTTAACAACACGACTAAACAAGAAAATCGAACTGTGATATCTGTGACCCATATATCTGATCGAAATTCAATAATACCTCTGCCAACTTATTTATGAACCTCGTGTGTTGTTTCTCGACGAGGTATTTTCGCGCGTGTGTCACGTGCATTCTCTGCTACTTCTCGACAAACCTGCAGATCTGTATTTTGCCTCTCTTTTTACTTATTTCCGTCGCTCCTGGAAGTTTGAGCAGGAAAACGCGCGGAACTTTGCAGTCAACCTTCTTCGATCTCTCTCTCTCTCTCTCTCTCTCTCTTTCTCTTTCTCTTTCTCTCTCTCTCTGTATTTCGACTCTTTATCTCTGTTATTTTGGTTTACGTTGTACCATGTAGCGTATACAACATATGTATGTGTATAGAGATATACATATGCTCAGTGAGCGAGAGTAAAACTGGCCTTTTTCCCTTCCTCTCGGTCTCTCGTATCTGCATTCGGTTCGCCTTTCCATCTTCTCTCCCGTTCCCCACCCAACGTGCATTCGTTCCTCTCGCTTCTCGTTCGCTCACTCGTTCCTGGGACCACGGAATCAGATATTACGTATGCACGACCAAAACCGCAACAGGAACCAGCTCTCTGTCTCTCTCAATCCCTTTTTCCATTCTTGCATTCGTTCTGCCTACCTTGGTCGGATTCTCCATCCACTTGCTGCAGATATATACATCGTGGATCTTACGTATAGCTGCATCCTATGGCCCACCTCCATCCTCGCAGTCATTGCGTATAAATTTCGAATAATACATCGAATTATCAATCATCCGTGTGTGGCACGAAAAAATCCAACGTTTTTTTTTTCCATAATCGATGATGATTTTGTTGAAGCCATTCCGCAATGATATCTCGCCGTTCGAATGACGAAATCTGTGCGAAAGTTTGCTTGGATATTGAGTGATGACACGACCGATTGCATTGGTTACGCGGTGGGACGAAGCTACGGAGAAATAAAGAGAGTGCTCTGACGACTTTCATCCTGCGCTGGACATGGTTTGTCTCAAAGGTGCAACGATATCCCCGATTTTATTGCTAATAGGAATTCAAGCCCGTTGGTGCTTCTGTCGTTGTTCTTTGACCAAACGCAATTTCCTTTGCTCATCTTCTTTCATTATTCCTCACTGGCACTCTACTTCGTTCTCTCTCTCTCTCTCTCTCTCTCTCTCTCTCTCTCTCTCTCTCTATCCCCTCAGTCTGGCTCTGGCTCTCTATCTCTATCTCTTTTTGTCCGTCGAGGGCACACTCGACGATCCAGGGCTATATAGCGTTTTTCGCGGCCGTTGTGTCCTCTCCCGTGAGCTCTCACCATCACGCCAACAGTATCGAGCTCACCGCTCAAATGCACTTTCGTTGCACTCGAGGGAACAACGAGGTGAAGAGAAAAGCGAGGGGAGTCGGGCGCAAGAAGAACTCGCCGCGATGAAGGAGACGAGCTCATCGCCAAGACCCTTGGCAAAGACAAAGGTGGATATATAGGGCGAGAGAAAGAACCTTTCCCAGAAGAATCTGCTGCAGCGTGTAAAACGCAGAGAGTAATCGAAGAACACACACACACACACACACACACACACACACACACACACACAAATATAAACATAAAGGACGAGAGAAAGAGAGGCAGCAATAGGAGAGTCATTCGAAAGAGAGAAAAGGAATATTCGACACAGCATAGAAAACTCCCTCGAGAAATCATAAAATATATCTTATGGTGATGGGCCGCGAGACCTCTCCTCACAGGGGCGAGAAAAAAGCGATCGAGCAGTGGGCGGGGGGAGGAGTGGTAGCGTTGAAAATATTCATTTTTCAATGAACTACTCGGCTTTTCTTGCGCTCCCGCTCACGAATACAGGCAGAAATTGTAACAGCGTGGAGTGAAGCCGGAGACTCAACAATCATGAAAATTTGCGCCGGGTTATTTGCCGGTATATACGGGGCTATGCGGCACCACATCGGTACGATGCCGCGCGAGAGAACGAGAAACTGAAATTGTGTGTAAAGCCCGACGTGTGTTGCCTGATGGTGCACCTCGAGTAATGAGGCTTTACGTGTGTAAGTGCACGCTTGTAGATGTACTTAAATACCACGAATACACGTACAAGCAAGATGGTACACTAGCGTCGCACTTTATTTTTTATTTTTCATTTTTCCCTTCCATCGATTTCACTCTCTCGCACCTGCATATGAATGATCTGATTTTGCGCAATGTTCTATTCTGCGTTGCACACGCGTATACACATTTGTATGTATATGCGTTGAACTGGACTGATATTTATAAGGATATATTCGCGAGGGAAGTCGTAAATTGTCTGTATATATAGGGTGGACCATTTAACGTGATCACCCCAAATATGTCCATTGCCTTGAGAGTGACGAAAAAATGTCAGTAGGTAATTTGATTCATTTCGAAGGACTGGGTCAATGATGAAAAATTCATTTTTGTCAAGGTCATAGTTTTTGCGTTCTCAACGTCATCAATGGTTTTCCAAATGGAAACATGTTTTTTTTTAAGACGTTGTAGCTGATTTTCAGACGAATCCAACGACCTATGATATGTACATCCGAAAAATCACATCCAAATCAGCGCTCTAGGCAACAATACTGCCGTAGGGCGGGATCTACATTTACAACGACAAAAACGTCGATTTCTCTTTTTCTTCTTCGAACGATAGAATTACATATGTAGAATATTTTCCCAAAGTTTCAGAGCGAAATTCGAAAAACTTCAAACGCGTTTTTCTCAAAACTGCATTATCGAAATTGGCGTGCAGCATTACTAAAAAAATATTAAGTCGTTGGAGCTGAAACTTGGTAGAAATATTGATAATATTGCTACTTTCTACTTGACGAGAATTGTTATTCAAAAATTAGGAGAAAAAAAATACTTGTTTAATTCAAATTTTACAGCAATGTTGATTCTTTTTTTGTAAATGCGTGCCATTCTCTTGAATTTGCATTTTCTTCATTTTAATTACTGTCAAATAGAAACTCTACATGTTCGAACTAAAAAAAATGTTTGAATTTTTTGCAAATTAATATCTACGAGAGGCTAGACTGCCCGCCGATTTGCAACCTTGCTGTAACACTCCGCCACAGCTCCACTATTTTGATGATAAATTAATTTTTAAAAATCATTTTCTATACTTCAATATAATATTCAAGTATACCTATAGTTAGACAATTGTAGGATAATAATCTCTCAGTTACAAAATCCCTCAAAATCGCTTAATTCTTTCCCGTCTAAGTGTATATCCCGCCTTAAGGAGGCTGCTCAGGGTCCTTGCGGGGTAGGCGGCAAGAGGGGAACGCATATGCTTAAACACGGGCGCTTGTAACGGCTGCCAACCCCGAACAATTAAATTTTCGGTTACGTTATAAATAAATTTCAGCTAATATGTGGAATCCATATAATCGACTGTTTGGAAATTATATTAATCTTTTTTGTTTATTTTACACCGCGAATACATTTACACCGCGAATAAGTTATCAACCAAGTTGAAATGTGGCAAACGCGCAATTTAGTTCACAGTAACTGGTATCACTGAGCTCAGATAGGAACGCCACATCGTGTGTACCTGTCAAACATCTTTCGCGAATTCCGTTTTTTGGTTCGGCGAAAATGAACGATGGAAGGGAAAATGCATACCGAAAAACAGTACAATCGACAGTTGGAGCAAGTACAATCTGAAAAGCGGCGGAGAAAAGTAGTTGAGCCGGGAAATGGATGCGCAGTCGAGGGACGACGCGTAATTGGTACGGTTGGCCAATGGTAGGCTTACCGGAAATCTTAACAGTTGGCCGGGTATTGGCCCAACATTGGGCTAAAGAGATCACGATCATTGGCTAACGGTTGACGTGATCACCGGCCCATAGTAGGGCTAAGGTCGGCTTCATATTGTTGGCGCAATATTCGGGCTAGCGTTGGCCCAGTGTAGGGTTGTCAAAATAACCTCAATTTTTCTTTCAGAGACAATGCATCGGTCCTTATTCCCGCACATGGATTAGATTCAGAAGTTTCTGTGCTCGATGATTGCTCATCGGGAGAGTTATTAGATTCACTAAACTCGTTATGCACAATCACTACGTGGAATGTTTCCAAATTTGTTTCACTATTTATTACTTGTCCTTTTGTTTCGTTGCCTCTGATCCTAACCTGCTGTAAAGAGTCTTCTAATTTTTGTCGTCGTTTTAACACTCGGCGTTTCTTAATACTGTCATAATACCTCGGCATTTTTTTAATACACCACAAAACTAGTATAAATCAATTTTATTTTTAATAAACTGAATTTCAGATAAGAGTAATGAGTTTTTATTATCACAGGACGTAGAAAATTGCGTGCAGCGATAATAAAAATATATATAATATCCCAACGAACACCCAACCTTGGGCCAAATATCGATTACCAACTGTCAGCCAACTATCGGGTCCCAGTGTTGGCCCCGAACATGGGCCAATCGGTTGATCATGGGTTTGCCAGTCTACAATTGAAGCTCGGCACACCATCGAAGAGCCAACGCTGGGCCAGTACTAATTAATGACCATCGGCCGATCGTCGGGGCGAGCGCAGGCCCTGAGTCTGAGCCAATCGTTTGACCGTGGTTTTGCCAATGCTTTTTTACGTATATACGTATATACGTTTATACGTAAAAAAATTCTTGTATAGTCCACACACACACACACACACACACACACACACACACACACACACACACACACACACACACACACACACACACACACACACACACAAACACACACACACACACACATATATATATATTACGTATATACGTATACACGTAAAAAAGCATTCTTGTATATATGTATGGAATATACCGTTCAAAGCCAGTGTTGGGCCAGGATTGGCAATTCGTCAGTTTGCCATGCTTAAAATAAGCGTTGGCAAAACCACGGTCAAACGATTGGTTCAGACTCAGGGCCTGCGCACGCCCCGACAATTGGCCGACGGTCATTAATTAGTGCTGGCCCAGCGTTGGCTCTTCGATGGTGTGCCGAGCTTCAATTCGAGACTGGCAAACCCGCGATCAACCGATTGGCCCATGTTCGGGGCCAACACAGGGACCCGATAGTTGGCTGACAGTTGGTAATCGATATTTGGCCCAAGGCTGGGTGTTCGTTGGTTTGCCATTCTTCAAATGAGCACTGGCAGAATCATGGCCAAACCATTGGCCCGTATAAAGGACCAACACTGGGTATTGGTGGTTGGTGCTGAATATCGTACCAAGCGTCGGCCGCATGTTAAGCGCCGGCAAATTTTTCACGGGTATGCCGGAACACATGCACTGCAGCTTCTGTAAAGAATGATTCCAAATATTTAAATACTCTTTATGAAATCGCGGTGATAAATGTATAGCAAGGAAGCAATAGTTTGTGCATTTCAAATTTTGGCGCCTATTCAAAATGGCCGACTTGGCCATTTTCCCCGAATCAGCTGAATTTTCCTGTTTTATTATGTGTATGTATTATGAGTATGAGAGTTCTCATGAAGCTTTTGCTATGTCGCCCGTGTATAAGAGTCTAACGTCAATAATTAATTGCTCAACAATCACGCAGACGAAGTACTTGAAACTTTATACGGAGTCGTAACACCCGTTCGCAAATATCCTTAATAAATTTCAGGAAATTCTTACTATTTCGCGATAGCTGAGCAACCTCCTTGAGCGAGTGGGAAAAACTGATTTCCATTGCATCCCAACGATGCAAACTTCGGCATTATTATATGTATATATACATATAATAATGTATTATATTGGCAGTTTTAAGAGCGGTCATTACGCTTCTTTTTTTTTAACAAATCGTTGATTCTGGAAACAGGAAACATTTTGCTCTGGAAATGAGCTTAATGTAAATATGCTTATATTTTGTGTAGAGGTGATTTTGAAGACTTGTGAATAATATTGTGTGTGGGTGCGTATGAACGCCTGTAGATAGGTGGAACGGTTCGGGCCCTGCGGTGAGGAAAGCCGTGCAACTGATGAATCGCAAAGGAGGCTCGTGCTTCTTCGTCATTAGCGAGAACGCCGGACCGACATGTCGACTTTTGGTGAAGGTTCACCACACAGCGTGTGTGGTGCACTTCTCTCTCCCACCACCCCGAATCCGACTCGCCGGAGATATTCATCGTTTGAAACGCCGATGGCCCGTTACACACACGCGCGCGCGAGCGTGCGTGCGTCGATACGAAGTAACCGGTAGCGCATTGCATGGCGCGATACGAGAGACAAAGTAAAGAGAGAAATAAGATTTCCAACTGTACACGGAGATGAATGGATTCATTTTTATTTGACCCTCAAGGCAAACGACATTTTGGTCAACCAAGGATTCGATTTATATACATTTATCGTTACGCATCTTTCCTTTCTTTTTCTTATGTTAAATTGGCGTATCAATAAGGTCGCGGGAAAAAAAATATAGATTTCCGATAAGTCCGTACTACGCCTTGGCGTCGAATAGATTTTCGTGAAACTGCGGAATTTTGCTCTGTTCCTTGACTCCAAGGTTTACGGTGGAAAAATTTGGCCTGGTTAACTGTTACAAGATGACGTTGAAGTTTGCAGCGTTGGAATGCAACAAAAATTCATTTATTTTATTGCTCATTTTTTTTTCGCCTGATATAGGCTGTGAAAATCACTCGAGGGCTTTCACGTATTGGTTCCAGAGATTTATGACCGCAAAAAAGGCTTTGTATCATGATAAGAATAAAGAAAAAAAATAGTTGCATTCCAACAATGCGAACTTGCAACGAAAACTTCTTAGCGTACATTTTTTCGCAAATGTTTTTTCCCCAAACAAACCCAAACCCAAACAAACTTCGTAGCACAATTTTTTTTGCAAACCTGGGGTAAGTTTCCGAACACCCCCTCCGATCGACCTTAAATTTGGCGCATACCTTCCTTTTAATATCTTAAGACGACCTTTTAAATAAAGCGATTTTTGCGACGCGCAATAGTGTTTGGGTTTGTTTAGGTTTGTTGGGGTATTTTTGTTTGGGCAAAACGGAGACCGCGATAACATATATAGGTATGAACGGAGACAGCAGATATAGATATAGTCGGCGCGTGTTAAAAAAGAACTTCAGAATATCTCGAAAACTATTGCGAGTCACCAAGAATCCCTTTAAGGGTTATCCTAAAATATTAAATGAAAGGTTTTCGCAAAATTTCAGGTCGATCGGGGGGGAGGGGTCTTACCCTCAAAAGACTAAAAAATTCTATATCTCGAATATTATTGCCCATCGCCAAAAATTCCGTTTGGGGTTGTCTTAAAATATTAAAAGGAAGGTTTGTGCAAAATTTCAGCTCGATCGGAGGGGGTTTCAGAACCTTATCCCAAACTTGGGCTACCGATATCACTCAAGCAATTTTTAGGATCTTTATCGGAGATCTATAGCGTAAATGTACAGGGAACGATTTTGGATGACATTGAAAATTACGAAATAAAGAATATGCAAACTTCAACACTCTTGATCGCGAATAAATCTAAAGCCCTGTTTTTTCTTCTACTCATTAGAGATACCCAGGTACAGAATTCCAAAGGTAGTGATATCAGATGGCAGAGCAAAAGTGCAGAAAATAAATGCGAACTGGTACGCAGCTATTTAATAACGGTGAAGAGAACATCGTCAGAATGCAACGATATTTTTTTTTTTCATCAGAGCTTTTTTCGAAATTGAGAACGCAAGTATCTACGAAGAATACGCAAGAAACGTTCGAGCGATTTGCACAGCATGAATCGTGTCAAACAAATTAGTCATTGAAAATAATGAATTTTCGTTGCATTCCAACGATGCAAACTTCAACCTCATGCTATGTAAAAATGAAACAATAACTCGCCTACACGAGACCAAAATGACGTATACCCGCAACGTGATATCGAGGCGTACTTTTCCTCCGAGTAATTTGTCAAAGAGAGAAAAATAAATTATTCCTCGTTGCACCGGAGTGCAAGAAAATTCATAGGCGACTAAGAACGGCTTGAGCCAAATGGGAACATTTTTTTACGCCAGGGAACCAAATTGGTCTCTCCCTTTCTCTCGTGTTCGTCGAAAAGGAAGATCGCGTGTATGGAGGTGGCCAGAGTTGATATATATATATGTGTGTGTGTATGTGTGTGTGTGTGTGTGTGTGTGTGTGTGTGTGTGTGTGTGTGTGTTGTGTGTGTGTCCACACACACACAAACACACAGGAGAAGAATGCAGCAAGGTTGGTGTGGGCACTGTCGGGCGGCAATGTACGTACACACATCGGCTCGCGACTGACCCGAGCAAGGATGTCAAGACGATCCTCGTGTGCAGTTTTCCAACGCCCTTATGACTTTAAACAATCGACATGCATAAAACTGTGGATGCATGCGAACGAGGATCGCGTGCGCCCAAGTCAGTCATCCGGGCAGCCTGGAAACAGAAGCGACTCGGCAAGGCTGATGGCGAGAGAGTGAGGGCGCGGGTAAAGCGGCCCGAGGAGCGAGAACGAGAAAAAGAGTAAAGATGATCCCTGAGACGAAACGGAGAAGGGTAGAGTGAGAGGGAAAGGGAGAGAGAGAGAGAGTCGGAGAGTGAAAAAAAGAGATGGAGGAAACGAAAGAAGAGAGCGAGATCAGCTCGAGGCTCTACCTAATCAACATCGGTCTAGCTCCTCCCCCTCGCCCCTCTCGGTCTGTCGTTTTCTTGCCCTGCCGGCGATGACTACGAGCATTCTCCACGAATAATCGACGTTCCAAAAATGATAAAGCTGGACCTTCAGCTTCGGGGCTATTTATTTTTTCTCGTGATTCTTCACTCTCGTCTCTCACTCTCGTCCTCTCTCTCTCTCTCTCCTCTCGCCCGTTTTTTCCTTCGTGCCTCACTCATCCTCCGGGAGAGATGGACAATTCCAACGGAGAAAAACCCCCAGAAAGAATTTTCCATCGATACAATGATTAATATACATCCTAAAATATTGATATTCATCGGGCGGCAATAAATTTAACCCTCGAATATTCGTAGCAATAGTTACATTTTTTCCCCGAGTACTCGTGCATACGGCTATTCATCGTAGGTATATTATTTACAATGAATATTTCGCCCGAATGTTGCCTCGTCACGAATAAAAGACGAGTGCGCGGCTCGTGGAGGGAAGAAAAAAGGGCGCGAACGCTTGCAACCCGATACTGTATAAATTCGATATCAACACACGAGAGGCTACCAGCACCCCCACAACCATGGTCCCGCATTATTTCATCGTACCCGATCTTCCTTTTCTCTCTTCTTTCTCCTTTGTCCTTCTCGCTCTCCTTTTCCCTCTCACTCTACGTATTCTTCTCCGCGTATGGCACGGTCCTTTCTTTCCGTATACTGGCAGCAGATTTCGCGTCATGTATATATATATATGTGTGTGCGTGTGTGTGTGTGTGTGTGTTTCGCCCCTGTACAAGGCACGGAGCAAGAGAGATCCGTGCTAAAATTTCAGCCAAGCGTTTTTTTATAGATCGTCGCGTATATGAGCACTCTCGACGTTCATGGCACACTGTTGGCGTGATATTAAGAGACTTCCCGTGCAGAAATTTGTTGGGGAGTTCCCAGATCCTATCACATGCCTATGGGGATTTGATGGGGAGGCCCCACATAGGGAGTCGTCATTGAGATGCAGTTGCATGCTGCACTGTTCCCCGATGAACGTCGTTTGAGAATTTGTACCACATTCAAATCGAAGATACGTGAAAAGTCTTGTAGTAATCAGGCGTGTTGTAACACAACCTGCTAGCTTTGAGGGCGTACCCGTTGTCGCGATGATATGTCAAAGTGCAATAAAATGAATAACAAACGATAATTACAGTGGGTTTTCGGTAATGCGATTCGAATCGTGTTTTAAGATATACTTTTTCAAGCGATTTTTACTTTTATAGGTAAGATTTATACTATTTTTTAACGAGCCACTTGTTTTTTTAGACCCATATGTTTTGTTTAGAAAATTCAACGTACAGAATACGATGGGACGCATTAAGAATCGTATCGGTTTTTCTGTTCGATAATGTGGGAATTCTTTAAGGGGTTACGCCTAGTTGTAAAAGTCGAAAAATCACTTCTTTCAAAACCAATACCTATATTTTTACAGTATGTCATCTTATAAATGTTCCCTGGAAATTTCGAGGTGATCCCATCCACATTGACAGATTTATAGGCTGTTATATTGAAGCCTGTTGAAACGCTTGGAGCGCCGTTCGAAACTTTAAAAGCTTCTTTCTCGAAAGTACGAGAAAAAGATCTCAAAAACAACTGTATCGATCTTTCTGAAATTCTGGAGGCTTTTTCTAGATGTAAAAATATAGTATTTGATGGATGGATTTTTTCTGATGTATACGTACGATTTGATGAACGAGTAATACCCACTTTCTTCGAAAGAATCAATACTCATTTTGAACACGCGTTTTTTTTGTTTAATCTGACGTTTCGGAAATTCCATCGATCAATCAGAGGATAAACTAATAGATATACTGACGAAATCTGTTTCATTTTTTTATATTAGATAATCTGGTTCAGACGTGCATTGCTCGCTACCAAAGTCGTTTTCGACAGGTGCTTCCCGGCTGTAAATTGATTATAATTGAATATTTCTACATAAAAAAAAAACTACAGAGTGTTCTTTAGATGATACTTCTTCAAGTCCCTTATTTTTGTAGAAATTTATCATTGCGATTTCCCATTTTAAAAAATCCCAAAAATGAGATGTCTTTGACTGTTACAGGTAGGCCGTTAAGGGCATGTACATGTAACCCGTTAAGGGCATGTACATGATCAACTTAACCTCACAATTTTTCGAACCCAGTTTTATCATACACGATTACGTTTTTTTATGAAAATAAAAGCATCAGGCTCCGTAGAATTCGCTGACGCAGAGCTTGACGATTTTATTAGGTCCTAAATATTATTCGTCTTTGGGAAATCTCGGTTAAAAAATGTCAGCTATCTCTCTCGCACTTATATGTCACGTAGTATACCTTCTATTTCGCCTCAAGATTCAAATTGGATTCGTACATTCCAAAGGGCAATCTCGATAAGAATCCGATGTACCAGTGTGACGTTTCAGTATAGAGATCCAATGCAACGACCCATTGGATCCCTATAAGGAATTGGGCACACGTATGAGAATCCAATTGGATCCCTACGACAATATCCGCACGGATTCGCGGGTGGAAACCAAGCCCGCGTGAGACGAGAACGAGAAAGGTGTGACACAAGTGGCCAGCAAAGGAAGCGCAGTTGCAATGACGAGAATAATCAGTCAATGTCCAGTTTCCGCGATACGACACCTCGGCAAATGCAATTTGAGATGTGTGTAGTGCGGTTGCAACGGTTAATTTGGTACTTCGTATTCGTGATTCGAGAAGTCTCATTGCAAATATCAAATATAAGCGCCTTTTGCGAGTGCAGTTCCGATAACAAGAATCAGTCAAATTCCAGTTTAAAGATACGATATGTACGCCATTGCAAGCCGGACGTGTAGTTACGGCTAAAACGGTTAGTTTCGTACTTTACTCGCGGCTTGAGAATTCGCATTGAAAATATGGAATGTGAAGGGGCTTTTCCACGTACAATTGCAATGATAAGAACCGAGCAATTTCGAGTTGAGATATTCGATACCTTAGTGATTGCAGTGGAGATGTGTAGTACGGTTGAAACGGCTAATTTGATATTTTACTCGTGGTTTAAGAATTCCCATTGAAAATATCGAATATGAGGGGGTTTGGTACAGCATCTCGATAATATCGCCCCCGCGATTTCTACAGGATCAAGCTTTCTCAATCCACCTCTCTCTCTCTCTCTCTCTTCCTCACTCATGCTCATCCTGCTCGCGCGCGCGTGGGGCAACGACTCGTGACGATATTAAATAAACAGCCGGGACTGCCGGCATATCTCTCGCTAGCTTGCACTCGACGCCTCAAGGTCGGTTAGGTGGGAGATTCTCGTCTCTCGCGGTGGGGGGAGAGCAGCGCAGCATCTTGCAGGCAATAAAACGGCTCTCCTCGGGCATCAGTCGGGCACTTTGCCGCGACACGACCGCGAAGCATCGGCTCTCCTCCGCACCGCTCTACGCGTTCATGTGTCTGCGTGCGCGCGTGCCCCTTTGCCTTCTCTCCTGTTGAGAAATTACGATACACACAATTGCCAACACTTTTCCATCGATCTTCCTCTCTTTCTCTCTCTCTCTCTCTCTCTCTCTCTCTCCCTCTCTCTCTCTCGTCTCCTTGTTTTCTCATTCTCTGTGTCAATATGCCTCTCTCCGTGTATCTCCGGAGCAACGGTACACGTATATGCGCACGCGGGCGGAAAATAGAAGAGGCGAGAACTTCGTAACGCTCCGATTAGCTCGTTCTATCGTTAAGAATAAATTACCGTAGGAACTTCAAGGCCCGTTCTCGTTCGTTTGAATGTGTTGCCTTTTTTCTCGCCATTCATCTTCGCTCCCTCTTCGCCATAAAATGGTTCGTTCTTTAATCGCACGTATGGAAATCCCAGATACAAGATATACATATATAAATTTCCGTGTACGAAGAACTCAGTCGACTGGTCGGGTGCCATTCACGATCAGAAGAACTGGGAAGTGGGTTAATTTTGGCTCTTCAACGAGAACAAAATGAGAGCGAATGAGTATAATGGCAATACGTCACGTTGAAGTTACCTAAATGTCAGAGGAATTAAACATTTCTCTCTCTCTCTCTCTCTCTCTCTCTCTCTCTCTCTCTCTCTTTCGCTCTCGCGCGCGCGCCCGCGCCTTCCAGAACTAGGGACACTGTGAAAAAAAATATTTAATTGAAATAGGATCCATTTTAATCAAATAGGTTTTTTCCTTGCCTCACGGCCTACTGTGATCTTATTTATTTCAAAGATATTTTTTTATCTGTTTCAGCTATTCTTTTTAAATATTGAATTTATTCAAATTGAATAAATAAAGATTCGATTCAAACTACATCTTTATTTGCTTACAATGTACACCTTAAATCTAAGTGTACTATATGCATAAAATATTTCATAAATCCAAAATAAAAAGAAATACTTAATTGAGGATTTTACGACAACGATTTTGTATCGTAATTCGTCATTGTCTGGCCTTTTGCGATGAAAATCTTTCACCTAATGGGAATCGAACCTAGAACCTACCTACTCATAGCTACGCACGCTGCCTCAATGCTACCGAGTGCTTGTATCATCTTAGTCGCAGATATGGCTAAGAGACTAAATGAATTCCTATAATTATTTGCTGTATCACATAAACTATATCAATTAGTTAATATCATTGTAAAAATTAGAGAGTTTTAGCGAATAACATGCTATAGATTTTTCAAACATAACCTATATATATATATACATAATTCTTCTCCCTCCTCTCTACCCTCACCCCCCTTTGATATGCGTGCTGCAATAAAGACAGACTTCAATCAAATAGAAGAATGGTCGACTCTAAGAAAATTCCATTTAATTAAAAAAAAATTTAATCAAATAGATACACTTAGTGGATTCTAGTAAATTGTTTTTTGAACAGATGAAACCGAATCACAGATTTCTTAGGATTAAATAAAATATTTAGTTATTGGACGATATTAAATAGATTTTGACATGAATAAATAAAAATATTTAAAATAAATAATTCCAATAATAGGATGCAATAGGAAAAATATGATTTAACGAAAAATCTACTCAATTCAACTTTTTTTAATCAAACAGACGCGGTTAGTTAATACCCGTGCGGAAAATTGATAGGGCATCCCTCATAAAAATAAGGGCCTTTGCGGTCCTATTATGGCAATCCCGACAGGGATTGCCACAAGAGGGCCAGGTTTGAGCATTATAGGAAACAGACCAGTATACATAGCTTGGACTAAATCGTTTGTGTTAACAATTATTATATATTACATTTACAAATCCTTCAAAAAATTACATATTATTCTTATTGCCCTATTCACTCATGGAGTGGTGCCAGCGCGTATGTTTGATCAACCCCATTCGGTTTTTAAAACATTTTCATAGTGACTATTTTCGCCGAATACTTTCCATGTGAAAAATTATTTCGCGTTATGATAGTTAATATCACAATGATATTAACTAATTAATATTGTTTATGTGATACAGCAAATAATTGTAGGACTTCATTTGGTCTCTTATGCTATATCTGCGACGAAGATGTTACAAGCCCTAGGTAGCATAGGGGCAGTGTGCGAAGCTATGAATAGATAGGTACTAGGTTCAATACCGATATAGGTGAAATATTTTCTTCGAAAAAAAATCATTCCAAAGGCCAGGGCATGACGAATTACGATACAAAATCGTTGTGGTAAACTCTCAATTAAGTGCTTAATTTCATTTCGGATTTATGAAATATTTTATGCACATAGTACACTTAGATATACAGTGTACATTGTAAGCAAATAAATATTTATTTGAATCGAATCTTTATTTATTCGATTCGAATATCAAATATAGATATTCATAAAGAACAGCTGAAACGAATAGAAAAATATCTTTGAAACAAATAAGTTCGTAGTAGGCCGTGAGACGAGAAAAAGACCTATCTCATTTAAATAGATCCTATTTAAATAAATTTAAAAAATTTGGCAGTGTATCGTGACCTTATATAAACGGACACATATACGCAGAAACACATAAATTTACACACACGTGAGCATATCCATTGACAGAGATAACTTATGGGCACACCATGGTTTACATGAGGCGTCGATCAGGCATCCTTGAAGGCCCTCATTATTCTGCCTTTAATGGCCCTCAGTAGCAAAGTGTGACCAGCCACTAAGGGCCCATGTGAGGCTACCCGATTAGGGCCCTATTAGAGTTAGGGAAATTCCATATGGGCCCGACCAAAGCCCTAGTTCAATTTCCGCAAGAGTATCAATAGAATTTTTCTGTCAGTGCAGCTTCTTTCATTGTGACGAATGCGAAAAAAACTACACTTTTACAAATGTGCAAATCATGTGTGCGCGCGCACACATACACACAGATTCACCGATATATTTTTTATACGTATTATCCCCCTGCGAGGTGTGCTGATTCCGCCTCAGGCAAATATATCGAGGTCGTTGATCGCCTCTCTGGATTTTGCTATTCTTGTTATATACATACTCATATACCTATATATATATATATCGAGGTCTATAACGGGGTGCACTGTGATACCATAATAATATAGTCCGAGAGAGATAGAGAGATACATCAAACGAATAAAAGATTATTTTTCTGTTTTATCTATTTTTTTTCCTCTCGTGAGATATTCGTGGTAGAGAGATTCACCGATCATCACTATCCCATCATCGACGTCTTATTTCCCGCTGGTTTATATATATATATATACACGTCCAAGTTTCTATAAATGTATCCCTATATATACAGATAAGGGATACTGCTCGTTCCCGAGCCACCTACAGCCGGACGTATGGGGCACCTTTTTTTTTCTTTCGCGTGCAATTTTCAGCACGTGAGTATAGGCCACACGGGCTGAGAACTCTCTGAATCTTCGGTTAAATGTCAGCAAATACCAAAGCACCTTGCTATAATACTGCGTGCCAATAGCTATGATCAGAATCGATATTCCACGTCTCGCTATCTCTCTCTCTCTCTCTCGCTCTTGTTGCCTGTTGGTAGAAGCCAGGTAAAGATTCGCGCAGTTATGTATCTATACGTAAGTATATGTATGTTGAGATACATATACGTAGGTGTGTGCGCGTGTATGGCATAAACGTGTATGCAACTAAGTTTGCTAGAAGCGAAGGAGCGTCTGGGCGATGAGAGATCTTCACGGAGGCCGTGGGAGAACGAGAAGAGAAAGATGAGGAAGGCAAGAAGGAGAGGAAGGTAGAGTGAGAGAGGCAGAGAAAAGAGTTAAAGAGAAAACGGCACAAGGGCTCCGGAGAAATATGGGGATATCCGTAGCCATTGCGAGCTCGATTCGAAATATACAAATATCACTATATAGTACATTATGCTACTATATGGTAAAAACGTGTTTATATATGCATACGTGTACTCGAAAACACATTGCCAGGGAGGAAGAGAAGCGATGAGGAAGAGAGTCGGGGTGCATGATGGGCTCTCGCTCACATACGCGGATGAGAGAGCTTTTGCCCTCCCGCAAAGTAATATCCTCTCGCCGCATGTGGTCCCTATACTCCCACCCCAGTACTCTCTCCCTCCCCATGCTATCGCCCTCTTTTTCTATCTCGCAGCTTTGCCCAACGTGTGCTGTGGTCAACGCGCGTATGCTTGCTTCTCTTTTTTTTTTACTCGTCTCCGCCGTCATCACGGGACGAGGGGAATTCAAAGAAGTTGGTCCAGAGAACTAACTTTTCGGCGAGAGAGTCGGAGAAACGTCGGGCGAATGAGAGAGAGAGAGAGAGGGGGGGGAGACGGAGATAGAGTGATGAGGGAGGGAGAAGGAAAAGAGAAGGTGGAAATAATTTTCTGTGTACGGTTTGGCACAAGGGCCAAGCTTGCCTGATCAATGTTTTAATTGCCGTTGGTGATTCCCCGCGGGTCGTCCGGTAGACGATACACTCCGTATACATATATATGTACGAGTAATATATATACCGCAATTTCGCCTCGGAGTCCCGAACGCGCAGTCGAAAAGGACACCCAGCGGTGAATTCTCCAAAAAATCATACACGGAATAAGACTGTCGAGTGAGAACGAGCAGAACAAGATGTTACAGTCGTAGCTCCATTTTTTGTAGTACCTACACACGTAATTTTCTCGCACGCGTGAAAAAAACTTGAAAATTTTCGATTTTATTTCCGGTCCGTACTGTAGATTCGACCAATACTTATTGCAGAGAAGCGATCTTACGATCACCGTGAAATTCACGCGATAGACACACACCTTCAAGCGGGGGAAAAAAGTGCAAATTCCCGTGCATAAATTTGTGGGAAAGTTCACAAATCCTACCACATCTTCGTTTGAGAATTTCCATTTGAAATTCTCAAGCGGAGTTTGTTGAATCACTCAAAAAAAAAAATTCTTCCGTAATCCCGTGAACAAATTTGTTGGAGAGTCCCGAGTTACACCCACATCGCTATAGTGATTTGTTAAGGACACCGCACATTTAGGGAGTCTTCATTGGGATCCAATTGGATATTGCACTGTTCCTCGATGAAAGCCGTTTGAGAATTCTCACCACGTGCGAATTGAACATATGTGAAAAGCACGAGAAAAAAGTGAGCGCGTTGAAACAACATGAGCGTGTGTGACGATGTTGTGCCAAATAGCAGCGAAACAAATAAACGACAATTACAGTGGGTTTTAAGTGACGCGATTTAAATAGATTTTGAAGTTATACTTTTTAAAACGATTTATACTTTGTTAAGATCCACCTATTTTGCATATTCCGTTTTGCATTTTGCGTATTTCGTAAACCCGTGGTACAGAATGCGAAGGGATCCATCGGGATGAGTCCCGATGAGAATCCAATGCACGAGCGTGACGTTTCGGTGTAGGGATCCAATATGCGATTACCCATTGGATCCCTATCAGGCAGTAGGGACAAGTATGGCAATCTAATTGGTTCCCTGCGATATTTCTCCACGGACATTTGTCGACATATCACTAGAGGTACGAATGAGAGCGAATAATCGAACGAAGCGTTCTTTCGTTATTTCGATTTCGCGTATGAGATACTTCCGAAAACGCGTTTGCAGTGCTCGCCAAACTACGTAGCGCGTATAAAGGCGCACCATATAATGCATGTACGGGGGGAATAACGTTTGAGGGCGAACTTTCAGGCTACGTAAATGAGAACATTGGACGTGAAAATTTCACGGCCGGGTATATATACGTGCGTGTTTAAAATATCCCCTTGCGGTCTGATCGGTAAAAGGTTCAACACACACACGCATATATATATATATATATATATATATATATATATATATATAATACATACGTACGACCCTCTTGGAGTACTAGCGAGGCATCCTTGCCATGTGTGCAGAGGGTTCTGTCTTACTCTCTCTCTCTCTCTCTCTCTCTCTCTCTCTCTCTCTCTCTCTCTCTCCAGCCGCAGCGTATATGCAACACGGTACCGTTTGATCGTAAGTACTGGCGCTGCACCGGAGAATGTCCGTGACAAGGCGTGGGTTCGACTCTCGCCAGTACACCACAGAGTCGTTCGAGTCACAGTTTGTACACATACGTACCGTACACATATAGGTGTATTCAAACATATACGTGCACATACATATACGTATGTATGTATATATATTTATATGTGTGAAAATACCTGCATTGGTAGAGAAGCCCGAGAATACAGCCTCCCGGACAATAGGTACATGGGCACGCATAAACGCGCTCCTGCTACGTACCCATAGACTCAACGAGACGTGCATGCATGCATGCTGGACCGCAGAGAGCCACGTTCTTTCATTCTCCTTTCTGCTATCTTCGTGTACCGTGCTTGGAGCACACAGAGCGCGGTATCCTCAGTAGGCACATGCCACTAAATATGTGTGTGTGTGTGTGTGTGTGTGTGTGTGTGTGTGTGCGCGTGTGTGCGTGCGCGTGTGTGTGTGTGTAGTAAGTGTATCGAAACCTTACGAGCTTACCTATAGAGCATAGGTATACGTGTATATATGTGTATGTATATGTATATATAATGATGCTAAGAGGCGTATATGTATTTATGCAGATGCACCGACCCACGTATTCTTCGAGACTTCGATGAGTCGTTTGAACACACGCGCGCGCACACACTTATAGCGTAGGTATGTGGCGCGGGTGTGCGTCTATATAGATGGAAACATGTGTGTGTGTGTGCGTGTGCGTGTGTGTGTGTGTGTGTGTGTGTGTGTGTGTGTGTGTGTGTGTGTGTGTGTGTGTGTGTGTGTGTGTGTGTGTATGTATATCGGTAAATAAATCAGTGTCGGTACACACACGGTCATCGGCAAACTTGATGTCACATTGTCGTATTGAAGCGTGCGCATCATTTGCTTCGCGCAACGTGTACCCTCCCCCTTCTTTATACATTCCCATCTCCCTCGTTTCCGAGCGCATCATCATAATCATCATCATCATGACCATCATCGTCGTCGTCGTCATCATCTCGTGATCGCGGATGAGCGCTTTCTTCACGGCGGTCAACTCCCACGCCAGCCGGAAGAATCGAACGCGCGAGAGGATGTAGAGGGCGAGATCGGTATGCGGTTGTATCGGTAACGTTGTAGGTACCCGACTGCCATATACCCAGAAATATTATTGATTCATATGAATCGCGATGGATCTCGTTTGATTCGGCGACCAACAAGAGCCCGGGCCCCGACACGCGCAATACGAAATTACTTTTTTTTTTAAATTGAATTGTTGCTTTTTTGGCGTGTACGAGTGAATTTGACAATTAGGTATGCGACTAAAGTCGAAAGAGAAATGTGGATTTTATGGTTTGTTCACATTGAATTTTGAGACCAACCAAAAATGCCGTAATGACGCGGGAAAAACTTATAAGTATTAACGGTTACATGTAAGTATATTATAAGTATTAACTACATCTAGTTATATTAATACTTATAAGTAAAAAAAAAACTTATAACTACATCTGGTTTCAATTTTTTAAGACATCGATTTTTGGTTTTCGACGGATCCGAAAATATAACATTTCCAAAATATTATTTGAAAATTTCAAATCGATCCGTTCAAAATTGAGGGAGTTATGGGAGGGTGCGGGGAGGTTCTGTGAACTGGCGAACTTCAAACGCGTCTTTCTCAAAATAAGTATTCCAAGATCGGGTAGCACGATATCTGAAAGATCACTCACCGAACAATTTCCAATTTTATGACCTGCTTTTACACATAAACAAGCAGTGCTCGAACCAAGTATTTTTTTGTCGTTACATAGTTGTTTTTTTACCGAAAATCGATACTTTAGCTTGGACGGCAGGCATTTTGCAAAAATCAACATTTTATCAAATCCTTCGTCCAAACACTAGATAATTTCATACAAAAACTGAATGTGTTTGATTTTTTTCACATCCGATAATTTGCTTTCGAGCAGTAATGGTCACCACGAAGGAAGTTTTTCACACAGCGGCCTGTACAAATCATTCTACCTACGGCATTTATGAATATTTTTCAATACAAACATTGTTAAAGATACCTAAAACCTCCTTAATGTAAAATAAAGTGTGAACCTGCACACCTTTTCCCAGACAAAATTGACGCAAATTCGTCTTTTTTCCGGCCACGAGCTAGATACAATCCGTTAATATTTGAACCTGTAATTTTGAATTATATATGGTGACCAATAGTTTAGCTCGATGGAAAAACGAGATATGTTTCGTTCGTTCCACTATATATATATATATATATATATATATATATATATATACATGTGTATGTGTGTGCATGGTCTCGTTCGTATTCCCTTGGCACACCGGCTCGTGTATGTAAAATACGACGGTATGCAGTCCATCGGAAATTATTTCATCACAATTCTCCACAACGTCCGACAAGGATTCTTGTCACGCGATTTCAAAGAGAGAAAAAAAACACCATCGGCCGAACCAAACTGGAATGATTTTTGGTGCTGTAATTTTTGTCCGTGTATAATCTCGCATCTCGATCAATCTCGTGTGGTACAATCTCTCGAGGGCGATAGTGATCTGTGGCGCGCGGTCGCGTATCGTATAACGAGGCTTGCATGCTGGACATTCTATGGCGTGATGGCTTTTCTATAATAGTGATACAGATGTATACTTACATGAGCCCCGTATATATACGTATGTATGTGTCTGTATACGTATGTACGTGCGCGTTAGTGTACATACTTGTTGTAGGCATATGAACGAGCGATAAGGCCCGAAGTGTGTGGCCACGTTGAATAAGGGGCTAAAATCAAGCGCGGCTCAAAGCCGGACTATCGGTGCTCGCACTTATCTCCATCCTCGCGTTTGCGTGCTAATAGAAGTACGGTATATCGCAAAGGCTACCATGTATATAAATATATATGTGTGTATGTATGTATGTATATGCTATATAGGGCCACACACGCACGTGTCATCCCTAACAGCAAGTACAGCTGTCCTTTACAAGCAACGTATTTACGCGGAGTTGATGAGTTACAAGTTTTGACGTTTTTTCCGATTGCAGAAATGGCTTGACCAATTGGAAGCTGCGAATCACAGCTCATCACTATCATCGCGGAGGTATTCGATTAAAAAAAGAATTAATGGGGGAACTAATGGGGATCGCCACAACATGGAGCAACTGCCCTCGTAAGAGGATATCCGGTTTCGCCGGACATGTTTCAATCAGGTCACAAAAAATCAAAAACTGTATCTCGTATTACGACGTTGAAGTTTGCATCGTTGAAACGTAATAAAAACTCATTTTTTTCAATTGCCCATTTTTTTGCGGTCGATCAAGGCCGTGAAAATTACTCGAGGGCTCCACGTATTCTTTCTAAAGATATACGACTTCAGTTCACAACAAAGGTTTTGGATAATGTATGAAAATGAAGAAATCAAACATAAAATAAAACATAAAACGTCATATACACATTTCGAGGTTTTCTCCGTCGCTCGATGTCAATCTGATATTGTGTATCCGAAACTAAAAATGGCGAATGGAAATGAAAATCAAATATTTATTCTAAAACACTCGATTATAACTGAATCCACCATTCCAATGTTCCACTATATAGCATCAAATTTGGATTCGCTAGCTTTATAAAAATACGACATTATTGTTATTACACTATACTGTTTACTTTTTTTTGCAATCCGACAATCTCTTGTGCTCAAGCAAACTGCGTAAAATGATTTTGTCGCAGAGTTAAGAGAGAGAGAGAGAGAGAGAGAGAGAGAGAGTAGTTTATTTCGTGCTCTGGGACATAGCCCCCTAAGAGCACCGTGCATACTTGTTTACACGTCAGTAGTCTTTAGACATATTGTGCGATACAAACAGTAATTTATCATTTCTTAAAGTTAATACTTAAAATAAGGTACTTAACAGTAATAATTAATCCTAACTTACAACCTCCAGCTGTTGGCATAAGATTTTATCTAGGCTCAACCTTGAGAGAGAGAGCCTTCAAGGTAAATCGGAAAAGTCTGACAGCCCTTCGATTCCAAAGTAAGGCCCCAATAAATTTAAAGAAAACCAATTCGCGGGCGACCAAAGCCCTGACTCAATCTCCGCACGAGATACACTCGAAAAAACGGCTACTCCGAAATCGCGGAATTTATGCCGCAGCGAAATAAGAGCGTTCCGAAAGATCCGGGAGCTTTGTGAAAAGATCGCGAGAGACCTCGAAGAACGCGTCTTTGGAAACTCGACGATCGCGCCGGCCCCGACATCGAACGCGTATGTATATATATATATATATATATATATATATATATACGTGCGTTTATATATATATATATAAACGCACACACCTTATGAATCGAAGAGCGAAGCGCAGAATGAGGTACAATGGTGCGGCGTTAACGCGCGTGGGTATACGCGCGCCACGATATACGGCAAATCGAAGCTTGTGTGTATAAAAGCGGGAGAGTGCCTGCTGGATGCATCGCGCAACGGGGCGAATGAGGGAGGAAAAGAGGGTCCAGACGGACACCACCACAGCAAACTCTTTGCGAGCGAAAGATTCGCTGTTCACGGATCGGCGGTGCGCAAGTCGAGGAAGAGAGAGAGAGAGAGAGAGAGAGAGAGAGAGAGAGAGAGAGAGAGAGAAGGGAACAAGAACGAGAAAGCGTGTGCTAGTAAGAGAGAAAGAGACAAAGTAACAGGCAGAGAAGAGGATCAAGACTACGAAGGAGGAGAAGAAAAGAACGAAGCAAAGGATGTGGACAAGGAGACGAAAGAGAAGGAGGAGAAGGAGAAAGAGGAGGTCGGGTGTAGGTACCTACTTCTGATTCTAATTACCTTGAGTTACGAGCGGAGGAGCGGCCCCGCCGATTCTCTCTCGCGCAGCACACACATCCACGAGGCTTTTCTTGCCAAGGCAAGAGCCTCCGCACGCCGTAACTTTAACGCTCGCGCGAGATAGTAATGTATACAAATATACATATATATGTATGGGAATCTATACTTATATACGTATACGTGCATATATATATACATAGAACTATGAGAAACAAAAGGGCGTATACCTTGCCACTTTGGTTATCTTGCGTTTGGTTGCGAGCGACGTTATGCACTGCAGTACTCGAAACTAGCACGGTATAGGGTATGCAGCCGCGCTATTCAGCTGGTACCAAAGGAGGACGAAAAGAGAAAGAGAGAGAGAGAGAGGGAGACTGAGGTGTGTGCGATGAGACGAAGCGGCATCGCGTAATGTTCTCCACTGTTCACCGATCCCCCGCACACTTTCTGAGCATGTATATATATACGTATATATTGGACACAGTGGATGTAAGGTCTTCAAAGTCTACGGACGATACTCGATACCATTGCGGAGCGATGGAGCGCTTTTGCACTCACACATATTGTGTTTTCATCTCCGTGAGTATATACATACGTGCAGAGTCAAGTGTGCGCGGGAATGTGCATGTCTGCGGTGTACGAGAAGCACGGATACTTGGACCCTTGGTTCCCGAGGTGGACGGGACTCTCATGCCTATATAGACCGGCTATCTCGAAGAGACGTCCTTGCGCGCAAACCAAGTCATCAACCGTTTTCTCTTCCTGTGTCTCTATTAATTCGTATTACTCGTTTTGCGAGGGCGCAACATATATACGTATACATATACACGCCAATATATATGCATATGTTTTTGCATGGTAGTCGGTATAATAATGTACACCTTATTTCACCGACTACCGCAATGGACATTTCAACGCGCAAAACGTTCGCAATTACGTTTTTTTTTATCCCGACAGTCGGGAAATTTACGGATTGAGACGTGCAGCATGAGAATCGGGATATCAATTTTTTCCATAAATTTGCAACAGAAAGGCTCGAACGTTGGGGTTTGCATCGTCGGAATACCGCGAAAGTTATTTTCTTTTAATTTCGCCATTTTTATTTTTATAGATCGAGGTCGGGGCTCTCTAATGAGGACAAGAATCAGCGTTTGGGTGGTTTTCATGGCCCAAATCGGCGAAACAAATATGAGCAATAGAAGAAACATGAACTTTCGTTGTGTTCCAGCGATGCAAGCTTCAACGTCATACAAAAAGGGCCAGACGTCGATCGACTTGTCGAATGACTTTTAAAAGAAACGTCATTTCTGACGGTGTTAAAGTTTGCGTCGTTGGAATGCAACGAAAAGTCTTTTTTTTCCTTCATTTTCATTATTATCAAAAATATTTTCTTGCCAATATATGTTGTAGATTTTTAAAGAGTATCCTGGAAAATGTGTGAGTGATTTTTGTAGTCCCAATCTGCCGAAAAATATGCATTTCTGTGCAAGCGTGCATTTCTGTGCAAGCGTTTCCGAATCTATCTGCCACAATTCCGTTGTTTTTTCTGCTCCATATAGGTGTCATACTAGCGGTTTTTTCACGAGTATACTTTTGGACGGAGATAGCTTGTGTAGGAAACAATGCGATATTTTTTCTTTCGAGCTTTTTTGCCAATTAGCATTTTGTACTGGGACTGGTCAGTAATTACAACGTTGACTCGAGTGGGAGAGAACGAGAGATAGGGAGGGAGAAAGTGGGAGGGGGGAGAAAGAGAGAGAGCAGGAGAGATACGTGGGGTAAAATCGGAGTTTTTCTTATAACGAGCGCAGAGTTTTATACTCGGCAATTCCGAGCTCTGTGGGTAGTGGGCAGAGGTATATATGTTGGAGATTGGAAGATAGAGGAGATTGAGAGAAAGAAAGTTACCGTGGAAACGAGCGCCGCAAAGCGACACATGAATATACATGTACATGTATATGCGAATACGATGTGTTTGCAATAAAGAGCGAGAGAGAGAGAGAGAGAAGTTGATTATTTTCGTCGTATTCTTTAAAGCTGCTCAGCTTCAACCCGTAAAACAGGCAAAAGTATAAAGGCGATTAAAGATTACTCATTTTGCTCGAACCCGGTAAGTCCGATATGCTTCTCTCTCTCTCTCTCTCTCTCTCTCCCTCTCTCTCTCTCCCTCTCCCTCTCCCTCTCTCCCCCTCTCTCGCCAACATCATCCTCGTCACGTAAAGGGTGGTCTCGAGAAACTTTATTCTCATTTCGAAGGAGAATATAATAATACTTTCGCGGTATTGGCGTATGAGTTAGTTGAACCATTTGGCTAAAACGTGTGCATATATACGCTGCGAAAGAGGGGGGGGGGGGGGGCAACGGCTCGTCCTGCTGAGAAAACGAGAGAAAGGGAGTGCAATAAAGAAAGGCAGATAGCGCCAAGATTTTTGGGCGAACGGAGATGTATTATTTCGTGTATATATTCTGGGCGTACCACTATATATTCTTTAGCCACACATACGCACACTGAAGTTTGTCGTTATTCTCGAAACTGTTCTCCTCAGGTTGCCTTTTTTCTACCTTGTCGGCAATGAAAATTCACGAAAACGTTACTGACGAATTGATAAAAACGCAGGGAAACAAAAATGCAAATGCCAGTGTACTTCGAGATTGACGAAACTGTCGAATAAAAAAAATCCCCCTGAGTGTTTTCTCAGATTCGCGTACATAAAAGGAACTGTCGTTTTAAGAGAAATGACTCCGAGGGCCTTTCACGTATTGTCAGAGGCGCGGGAATTCATCCGCGCAAAATAATGTCTCCGAGAAAAACAGTTGAAAAGAAACCACGACCACCGGAGTGCAATATGAAATCAAACGAAAAATAAACGAGTACTGTAAATATCTGCGTGCAGGAAACAACGACGTGATGAGATCCCGTTGAAGTTCGCATCGTTGGAACGCAATAGAAGTTTCTAAATTGTTTATTGCCATCCTTTTTTCAACTTATAATCTGGAACACAAATAATTTTTTCCGGCTATTGTTCGTGCGCATTAAGGGTAAAGTGAGCGATCGCCATCAACCTCTACTCCCCTACTGTCCTGTTCGATGGTATCGAAGTTTGCATCGTTGGAATACAACGAAAATATAATATTTACGTATTCATTTTTTTGGGACACTTAGCCTACGGAAGTCACGGAAACATTTTTGGGTATCCTTATTAAACATTTATAACGAAGAGCTGCAAAAAAATTAAATAATATTAAAAATAAAGAAAAAAAATCAAGAAATAGTGTCGTTCTATTCCAACGATGCAAACTTCAACAACATTCAGTTCATGACTCCTTTGGCTAGTAAAAAACAAACATCACTGCTCCAAGATTGGCGAAGGCCATCGAAAGGAACATGGAAAAAAGCCGGCAGCCACGCGCGTGAGCCTTTAACGAAAACCCCCCGTAGCATCGGGAGATTCACGGAGCTATTCCGCAAAACATTGTAGGCGTTGTACGCACATTTGAATTTGCTTCCGTGCCGGTGTGTCCTCCGGTCCCTACGTGCAATGTACGCAAGTGCTGAATGCTGCAATCGGAAGGGCGAAGAAGAGAAAAAATTGGTATATATTCACCGGGGCGGGAGGCAACGCTGGGGTGTACCATGGACCATTATAATTCGGCAAGCGAATAGCGGGTACGTAATGATAAGGCCGAGGGAGCGATGTATCCGACAAAAAGAGGGGGCGGGGGGGGGAGATAGAGAGAGAGAGAGAGAGAGAGAGAGAGAGAGAGAGAGGAGAGAGAGAGAGAGCGAGATAGTCATAGGCTACGTACGCGGGGATAAACGACAATAATCGGCTTCGGACACGCTCACCTTTTGCTGAATGCAGGAAAGTAAGATGGAAAGAGGAAGGGGAGAGAGAGAAAGGGAGAGAGAGGGAGAGAGAGAGACAGAGAAAGAGAAAGAGAGAGAACGAGTAAGGATCATTGGAGGAACGAGATCGTGAACGAGTTCGTCCGGTAACACGGAGCCTCGAGCCCTTCGGAACTGATGTGGACTCGGAGGAGTTCGAGCCGAGAGCATTCTCCGATCGACCAGGAGTATATTAGTATTCATATATCTGTATAGATACGCATATCGATTGCTAACAAACAAAAAGTCGTAAAGCACGTAACTGTACCCGTCGATTCATCCGGATAACGTCCTTTTGTTGCCCAGATAACTATATACATATATATACACAAACAATATATATGACGCGCGCGCGTGCACATGTGTATATGTATGTATAAATGTACAGCATATAGACCTTCGCACTTCGTCACGAAGATCAATGCCCGGGCGACGAATACTATTTTTCTTTTTTTCTCTTTCATCTCGTCCTTTTTTTTCACAAGGCGCGGCTCACGATCGGGTCTGTGAAAGACAGACACTCGACGTTATGAAGAGTGAGGCGGTTTTTGTTGCGAGGCAAGGGGGCGGATGTAAAAGATGTAGCAACGGGGGATCGTATCTAATATTATCGCGTACGTATGCATGTGTACATATATATGTACCCATGCATACCCCAAGTACAATACGTACCATATATATATATATATATATATATATATATATATATGCAAAGGAAGGAAGGAGCACCTTCCTTCGCGATGCTCTCGCTCTCTTCCTCGTACTGTTCTCTCGCGGGATGACGTTGCGATCTTGGAAGACACGGGAGAGGCGTTTCGAACTTCAACGGGGGGTATACACGTATAAAGCTCCGTAAGAGTTACGAAACACGTTATCACCTAGCACCACGAGCTTCCTTGTAAACGCTCTCGCTCTGGGTTGTGACAAACATACTCCAGGACCTTTAAATCCAGCCCACTATATAACAGCGAGAGAAAAGGTTCTGTACAAAACGGCTTTATGCAATTTTACAAGTATGTCTGTCGAGATATCATGGTCGGTGAAATTTTTTTCAACAACGCCTGGTACGACGTGCTCATCGAGAGTCGGTGTTGAAGAAAATTGAATAGAATTATATGCGTTTTTGTAGAAATTCAAATTTTAAGAATCTCAATGGAAACGTGTGGAAAAAAACGAGAAAATCATTCGATTTTTCAATTTTCCTTGGGAAGAATAGAAACAACGAAACATTGAAGAGGTTGGAGCGCGAGCCGCAATCCAAGGTTAATATATATATATATATATATATATATATATATATATATATATATACTTTTACCGCACGTAAAAGTATATACATTAAACTATTTTTTATCTCTGGTGTTTTGTGGTGAGTGCATTTGATAAAAAATCGCAAAGACTCAGTATGGTCTACACAAAAACATATATATATATATATACACCACAAAACACCAGAGATAAAAAATATTTTAATGTATATACTTTTACGTGCGGTTAGACAGACACGTTTACGCTACGGGTGTTGTCATTGTTTTGGGTATTTAGCACCAAGGTAAACCATTTCTAACAACGGATTAAGGCAAACTAAACCTTTGTAAACGTTTCGAAAAAAAAACCATCGTGCCCATCGTAAATCGTATATATATTCAATGTTGAACCATCAAGGTTTGATAAAAGATTACGAATCTTTGCTGCCGAATGAAGAGCATTGCTGGCTACCTCAATGTTCGCGAATTTGCCGCATTTCGGCAACCACTTGATATTAGTTAACGGCAATAATAAATAATCTCGTGACATAAATACAGATAGGCATAATTACAAATGACTCGATTTTTTTCCGAGTCGTATAAAAAAATTCACTGATGTACTTTTTTCATAATAATCATGGATAATTTTATACTTTTTCAAGTTGGTAGTAACGCAAAAGTTTCTCTGAATCGCGTAATAAAAATATAAAAATGCATAATTTTGCCCTTTAATTATATATTTTATGAAAAATTAGCGTCTACAGAATAAATCTGTACCTCGTATGCATTTTTTCGAGGTTCATTGAAACAAAAAAATCATAAACCGTCATTTGACTCAACGGGACCACTACAACGTCCTTAACTGGTTGCAGTTTTTCGTTTGAGGATACCAAAAAATGATAAATTTAATTTTGGTGGTTTTGCCAGATATGAATAATGATAAGTTAAGATGTACGTACAAAGTGGAGAGCGACAATGTACTGCATATATAAACGTGTACTCGGAGACAAATTAGCGCTCGACATTAAGAGACAGGCATTAGCTAGAAGAGTTGATAAACCGAGCTAAGACTCCCTGAGTCCGGATCTTCTTGCTTGCCGCAAGAGGCACACATATGTGTGCGTGTATATATATATATATATATATATATATATATATATATATATATATATATATATATATATATAGGCATACGCATGCTGTAAAACTTGCATCTACCGGACCGCAGGCTGCAGCATTGCAAGACTTTTCTCTCTCTCTCTCTCTCTCTCTCTCTCTCTGTCTTTCTTATTTCATCTCGCAGCGTATTCTCGATTTGCTTACTCGCATCTACAGGATTGCCCAGGTAAAAGACCGCATCAGACCCAACCGCGGCCCGGGCACCCGCAAATTATTTTCTTCCAGTGGTAAAATTCATTCGAGGAACCCCAGCACCACCACCATGACCACCATCCCAGAGATCGTCCTTTTGCGCTACCTTAAATTGCGAGCTTTTTCCTTCTCTTCTAATAAACACACATACACACACACACACACACACACACACACACACACACACACACACACACAAACACACACACACATATCCACGTATCATGTAGCTCGAACTCCCGTACCGTACAAAGAATTTCACACTTCCGTCAAATATATTTAAAAATTAAATTCAATACGAAAATCTAAGTATCTTAGCCTTAAAAATGATTGCACTGCTGAAGAAAAAGACAGAAAATTCAGCACATATTGTTTCGAGTCCGTGAAGTGTGAGTGAAATATCAACGGCCAGCTTGTTGCCTCTCGATTGGTGCCAATATTTCGATCCTATTAAAGGGCGAGATCCCTTTATAACGTGAATAAGAGCTTAGGGCCAAAAATGAACTCCACGAGAAAGCTGAGGGAGTACTGCATGGCCCCTGAATCGCGGCTTAATTGGTATGCCATTCAGGCACAATATTTTTGAGTCTTGAACCGATCCGACCAAATATTTTGAAAATTCAATCACTTTTAGATAACATAATTACCGTTCATGTGAAACTAAAGAACGACTTTTTTTTATTACCAATCCTATAGTCAAAGTTTCATGAAAAATGTAACATCGTTTTCCAAACCCGTACCATTGTTCGAATTTTCACTTTTCTTCGGATTCTTCAGGTTCACATAGACCGTGTAGATGTTAGAAATCTAAAACTTCTTGGTTCTGATGTTTCCGATAAATGCACCAGACGCTAGATTGTTCGCCGTGGAACAACTCAGGCGGTGACCGTCTCTGAAGCAACTGTCCTACAACCGTCATTTTTAAATATCAAAAATGAAATTTGGAAAATTAAGATATGTAATAATATATACACGAAGCGTTAATTAGATATAATTAATAGTTTCGACACTAAAAAATCTTGTAAATTCGGTCATTTTCGGCTGCCTAACGGGATCTCCCCCCTCAATACGAGCCTCTAAAGCCCTTCACTCGAAGGATCTCCAAACCAAACTCTCTCATATCTTCCCCTTCGTCTCTCTCACGAGTTCGAAAGGTAAAAAAACAACTTTGTAAGAATCGCGCCAAAAATGTGTCAGAACCTGGCATTTAAGAAAAGAAAAGAAAAAAAAAAGACGCAGACGAACAATCGCCTGAGCCTCGTTGTCCCGTTTTCGCAACAGCATTATCGAGTAGCGACGTCAAAAGGGGCAATGGGGAAACGTCTGAGCGGAGCCGAGCCTTTCCGCGCCGCTATAACGCACGCTGCCCCGGAGGGTATACAGCTACACTTTTCCGAGCGCGTAGTCCGAGAATGGGGTAAAGCATTGATCGAGAGCTCTCCGTTTAAGATATATGTTACACGGCTGGGTTCGAGACTCTATATACGCGCTGTGCGCTCTTCGCGAAACTCTATGTATATACATATGTATGCATATGCACACGACACCTATGGGTAAAGGCGTGACGTATCGATGCAAGGCGTGCAGAGGGCGCGCGCGTGGCGAGGCAAGTAATCTCTCCCAAGACACCGAGAGACAGAGAAAGAAGGAGAAAGAGTAAACTGCAAGCGTCGATCACGTAGTTCTTTTCTCCGCTCGTCCCTCTTGCTCCCGTGTGTGTACAAAGGAAAGATAGTAGATATGTACATAGTGGAAAACAACCTGTTGCTCTTAGCCGCCGGTGAGATCACCGGCAGCACACGCGGCGCTGCCGATCGGCAGCGCGTAACAGACAGCGCGAGAGAGGCGCGATCAGGGAGCGAGAGCGCATACCGAACGATTGCACCTCTCTCGTCGCGGTCCCGCATCACTGCTGTGCCAACGCGAAACACAACAACTTTTCCCTCGGCGGTGCACTCTGTCTGCAGATACGGAAGGATTATAAATGTATATGTGTGCGCTTGTGTGTCTTGCTCCCTTGATCCTTCAGTTAGACGCTCGTTTACGCAAGTTTTTCCGCTAATCGGGCAGGCAATCGCTCAGCAGTTACTAAACACCTGGTTAGAATGAGCGAGTGAAACAGATGGAAACAGCGTGACCGTACTGGCATTAAACATGGCGTATTTTTTCCGAAAGTATCTCGTACCCAATCGTAAGGGATAAGATCACAGATGGTCACACACACTCGCGCACGCGTGTGAACGGACCAACATCAGGTTGAGTCGAAGACATTGTACAATGTAAAAAAAAAACGCCCTCAATAACGCATTTTGGTGTACAACGACAATTGCTGGTCGGCCAAGTTCCTGCTGTATTTGGAATAATTTTCAACACCAAAATCCCAGTCTCCCCGATACTTTCGAGTTTGGTTACATGAATATAGATCCTTATAAAGGTGTGTATACTCCTCTATAAGGATACGCATATGTATATGTATACACTCGATTATAAGGATACAGGATCCTCTATAAGGATTTGTATTCATTTAGCCTAGCGGGAAACTATTGGGGACGCTGGACCCTATTGCTGGACAACATCTCGAATAAAGTGGAAAATTTGCGCTCAGCGACTGTGCCACGGCACAATGTTTTTTTTGTCGGACGATGCTACTTTTTTAAATTAATCGGACGTTGCCACAAGACCGAAGCACCCAAGTCGAGTATTATGAACTTCGGCTGTATACAGTCGAACGTCAATATAACGAAATCATCGATTTAACGAAGATTTGTCCATTCGCTTCCGACAGACACCTAAAACCTTGATACAACCACATAATAAAATACATTCTGCTCTAATTGCTAATTGATTGTAAAAATGGCTCTAATTTAAACCGAATCAAAGATGTGTGCGGCCGTGTAGATGACAAGTTGATCGTTGAGGATTGTATTATTTATTTGTATATATTATTTGTATGTATCGGTGTTTGAAATGTGTGATGTGTGAGAAAGAGAATTATTCTATTATGGAATTATAAAGCGATGAAATATGAGAAATAAATAACCTCGATGTTGTTGATGTTTCAGGATTTTTGCGTATATTCGGAAGGTTATTTCGAGAGAACATTATTTATGGAAATAAATCATGTTTAGTGGAAAAATGCTCTATACATAGAGATATTATCGTTTATCAGCGATTTTTCTTATCTGTAATCGATAAATAATTATAAAAAAGTTTTGTGTTTTATTAGTGAAAATTTAATGTAAGTGATTGATCTGAAAGTAGTTTTAGTAAAAAATCGAAAGACTATGATGATTACCTATTGAGTTAGATCTTAAGAATTTGTTTTCCCTTCCAAAATAAGCAAAAACTCGAAATTTACATTTTTCCGTTACATATTGAGTTGTGTGGTCAACGAAAGTTCGAGAGAAACTGAGTGGTGTATTAATTTCCTGAAGCTTCTTAGAGTCTCTGTACTGCGAATCGGGGGAGAAAGATCCTTTAGGCAGTGACGTGTCAAGGAAAATAAAATAGGTGCGTCAAGTTAGGGGTATTTAAAATTAATTTATAATGTCTTTAAAATTAGCTTATAATGTCAATATATTAATTAATTTGTAGTGTCGATCATTTTAAAATTGTTATGTGAGTTAAAGTATTGTAAAATGTTTTAATACTTATATTATAGAGTTATAGATTGAGCTTAGTTTTTTTTATCAGATCTCAAATTTATGGAGTTAGAGTGTGCCTTAATTCGGATCATTTCTAGGATTAGTCTTTTTTTGAGCCAATTTTCATTGTTTAGAATCTTTACATTGTCAAATTGAAAGTCGTGTTTTTGTTCTATTGCATGTTGTGCTAGAGCTGTGTGTATTGTTGTAGTGTGTTTTAAGCTATTTTTGTGTTCTTTTACTCTGGTTTCGAGGTATCTTTTGGTATCTTTTGGTTTGGCCGATGTATGTGGCCAACTGTATGTGGCCGATGTTTGTGTAATAGTCCAACACACAAGCTAGCTGAATTCATACAACCTCAACTCTCTAAATTAATCAGTACGACTAATTCACACGTCAAAGATAGTTTCCACCTAAAACATTCACTGTCTAACATCTCAATTCCACTCAACTACAAATTCGTCTCGATTGACGTCGTTTCTCTCTACACCAACATCCCATTACAACTAGTTATTCAAAGCCTACAAAAAATATCAAACCTAGTCTCAAAAGCATTTATTTTACATGAAATAATTAAAGCCATAGAATAAATCATATTCTCAAATTTCTTCACATTCCAAGATAAAATTTACCAACAAATCTCAGGGTTACCTATGGGCTCACCTCTGGCTCCAGTACTATCTAACATCGTCATAATTGATCTTGAAACAAAATGTCTGGAAAAATTAAAATTTTCACTACCACTATATAAAAGATATGTTGATGATATTATTATTGCTCTACCAACAAACAAAATTGAATCCACCAAAAAGAATTTTAACTCTTATAATCCAAAATTACAATTTACATCTGAAAACGAAATAGACAACAAAATCCCGTTTCTTGATTTACTTTTAATCCATAATCAAAACTCAATTATCACAAATTGGTATAGGAAACCAAACTGGGCAGGCAGATTCATAATCTTCTTTGCACACCACCCACTTTCCCAAAAAAAATCTCAAACTCATTAGTAACGATGACATAAAATTTCTATCCAATCTCTTTCACAGAAATAATAATAAAACAGCGGCTTTCCACAATCAACAATCAAAAAACGAATAACAACAATTTTGATTCTTCCAGAATAATAAATCTTCCCTACACAAAATACCTCATACTTCCATACCTCATCAACTAATTCGTCTCTTCCGACAATACAACATAACATTAGTCACAAAAAACAAACACAACATTTCATAGATTGTTGGCTCCACCAAAGACAAAATCAATAACAACCAAAAATCCAACCTAGTTTACAAAATCGACTGTAAAGGCTGCAATGCCACATAATCGGCCAAACCAAAAGATACCTCGAAACCAGAACACTACCACAATACACACAGCTTTAGCACAACATGCAATAGAACAAAAACACGACTTTCAATTTGACAATGTAAAGATTCTAAACAATGAAAATTGGCTCAACAAAAGACTAATCCTAGAAATGATCCGAATTAAGGCACACTCCAACTCCATAAATTTGAGAACTGACAAACAAAAACTAAGCTCAATCTATAACTCTATAATATAACTATTAAAACATTTTACAATACTTTAAATCACATAAAAATTTAAAAATTATCGACACTACAAATTAATTTATATATTGACATTATAAGCTAATTTTAAGGACATTATAAATTAATTTTAAATACCCCTAACTTGACGCACCTATTTTATTTTCCTTGACACATCACTGCCTAAAGGATATTTTCCCCCCGATTTGCAGTACAGAGACTCTAAGAAGCTTCAGGAAATTAATACACCACTCGGTTTCTCTCGAACTTTCGTTGACCACACAACTCAATATGTAACGGAAAAAAGTAAATTTCGAGATTTTGCTTATTTTGGAAGGGAAAACAAATTCTTGAGAAGTAACTCAATCGGTAATCATCATAGTCTTTCGATTTTTTACTAAAACTTCTTTCAGATCAATCACTTACATTAAATTTTCACTAATAAAACGGCATAACTTTTTTATAATTATTTATCCATTACAGACAAGAAAAATCGCTGATAAACGATAATATCTCTATCTATTGAGCATTTTCCCACTAAACATCATTTATTTCCATAAATAATGTTTTCTCGAAATAACCTTCCGAATATACGCAAAAATCCTGAAATATCAACAACATCGAGGTTACTTATTTCTCATATTTCATCTCTTTATAATTCCATAATAGAATAACTCTCTTTCTCACACATCACACAGTTCAAACACCGATACATACAAATAATCAACGCAATATAAGAAATTATTCATATCATATTAATATAGCTATAACCAAAATCGAACTAACATAATTGTTATACAAAATGACACAACACCTATATAACGGAATCATAACATAAAATGCTCATGTATATAACTCTTTCAAACGTGATTGGTAAAATTTGTGTATCATAATTTATACAGAAAAATATAATTTCTCAAGAGGACCCGAACCCGAGGGCCAAAACGTAAAAAAAACATCTTTTATTTCCATCACTGACCTTGGAAAACCTTCATTGGCCGGACCGAAGCCAAATCCTCAACGATCAACTTCTAATTTAAACCTTTCTTTTTTAAAAATATCCCTATATTTATAGTTCGAATATATTTTTTTAAGGAACATTTTAAATAATATGATCTCGATATAACGAACTTCCCTAGAGATTCGTTGTATCGAGGTTCGACTGTACACAACGTTGACGTTTGCATCGTCGGAATGCAACTTTCTTGTTTCTTCGTTTTCTTCAACATCTGAAATCGTATCCTACAATACTAGGCTGCAGATTTCTGATAAGGATCCTACAAAAAAACGTTTCTGTATTTTTCGTAGCCCAAATTTATCAACAAAAAAGGTTCACGCTACTAAACTTTCGTCGCGTTCCAACGATGCAAACTTCAATATCATTCGTTTCTTGATTATCCTACTATTGTGTGGAACATTTTGTTGTGCATTGAGATCGTAAATCTGGAATGAGAATACCTCATTATCGTAGACTAAGTCAGTCAAAAAAAAATGGAACGATTGAACAAAACAGAATTTCATTGCGTTCCAGCGATACAAACTGCAAAATCATCTGTATACAACATAATGCGGTAAATCAATGGCTCAAAATCCCATGGTGCTGAAGTTTGCATCGTTGGAATGCAACAATTTTTTTTTAATTCCCTACTATAGTACGGTCGTGCTGTATATTGGAATCGGAAAAAAATAGAAGAAGGCTGGTTTTTTGACGAGTGATGGTGTAGGTGCCGCCGGTACTAAATCCAAGTTTGCCCAAAAATCGTGGTGTAGGGTTTTTTTTCAAGAGACGAAAGGGGATGGGGTGAATTTATGCCAAACTACAACCCCTACGAGATCGGCTACGGAAGACAAAATGTTCAGAAAAACCCGGGCTTTATTTTTGTCCGCAGGGCCGAAGTCGTGGAAGTCCATTTTGGGGGTCCGAAAGGAGGGAGATATTTTTTAAAAAAATTTAATTCAATACCTCTTTAGGATAAATTCGTACAATTTTTGTTCAAATAAGACTGTTGTAGCATTTGAAAAGACGCATTGATCAAGTATTTGATCATCGCTCTCCGATAATATCTTCACCCCCCAAAAAATGGTTGAAATAGAACGATTGTTTATTGAATTGTTCATTGAATAATTAAAGAACAATCGATTTTTCGGGTGTGGTTTAAATGTCCGGAATTGAATGAATAATTTTCTCTAACCCCTGTTGGGGGTTGGAAATTCAAAATGAAATTCTGGGAAAACCATTGACCGAAAATAAACGCATACGAGTTTGGTGTTGTGTACAAAAATGTAGCTGAGAGTTTGAGCTACACATTGTTCAACGGGAGCGAATTCGTACGGTTAATAGTTTTCCCAGAATTGTATTTTGAATTATCAACCCCCGAGGGGGGTTGGAAGAAGCAAAATTCAATGGTGGTCCGTAGAAACCAAAATATAGAGACAATTATTCTTTATCTTTTGTACATTTAACGTTTCCCCGAAAAAACGATTGTTTTCAAGTTTCAATAACGACATTTTTTAAATATTTCAACAATGTTTTTGCCGGTGCAGATATTATCGGAGAGGGATGATCAAATCCTCGATCGATGCGTCTTTTCAAGGGCCGCAATGTTCCCATTTGAACAACAGTTGTACGAGTTTTTCCTAAAGAATTATGGAATTAAAACTGATTTTTCAAAATTTCATCCCACTTTTTCACCCTCAAACTGACCTTCCACAACTTCGGCGTTCTCGACAAAAATTAAACCCGGATTTGTCTGAATATTTTGTCTCACGCCGCCGACTTCATAGGGGTGTAGTTTCGCATCGATCCACCCCCTTCATCCCCTAAAAAAACCCTACACCCCGATTTTTCGGCGAATTTGGATTTAGCACCCGCGGCACCTACAGAATTGCCTCCTAAAAAACCGGCCTTCTTCTAATTTTTTTCAATTACGGGGTTTTTCAGCGATAGCACGACTGTACTACTATTATTAATGTGCAAAAATTTTATTTTTGTAGATTTAGGTTGAGGATCTCCGGCAAGGAGAGTAAAAAAAACCCGACTGAAAAACGTCGACTAAACGTACCAAAAAATTTATATTCAAGTTTGTGCCGTGGGGATGCAACGAAAATTAATTCTTCTCAATTTTTCAAATTTTTTAGCTGCCTTAGGCTGTGAAAATGACATACATGTTTCTACGTGCTCGTATTGGAGACTTACGATCTCAAATTATACCAAAACGGCTTTGAATAATCGTAGAAATAAGGAAATAAAAAATTAACAGAAAAATCGTTGCATTCAGCGTGTTAAACGAAAAATGTAGACTACTCAAATAAAGATTCTTCATATCGTTCCAACGGTGCAAGCTTCGACGTCGTGAAATTGCGCGATGCATGTCAATTGTATCGAGTATCAGTAACATATGTTCTGTATATATTGAAACATTCTTCGAAACAATTTGCCGTGCGCAAACACGACTTTGCCGCTCGGCGTCGATGCGGCGCGGTATATTCTCTCACCGCCGCTACCGCCGTCACCATCTCCGAGACATCACGCTTCAAAGATTCGAATATAGTTGCGAGCTCTATAGCCGTGCACAGAACTATATAATTTTTGCCGAAGTATCAGCGATTAGATATACGTATGGTATAAACATGTTTCACGTATCCGCGCAATCGCGATAAACGTACGTACGTATTCGTACAGTCTACCGCGTATATAGGAAATGTTATGCACACACTGTGTGTTTGTGTGCGCATAGACGAAGACCATAAGTACGTAGACTTGCGGGCGCGCAAGAGCAGCTATATACACGCCGACGAATCTCTTTCTCTCCCCCCACCCCTCTCTACGATCTTATAAGACCCTCCTCGGTTAAGATTATAGCATTTCAGTGGCTTGACGAAAGGAGCGAATATCTCTTAGCCATATTATGCTTATTAATGGAATATAAGCATACGGGAGATGGAACGTTACTTAAGTACGCAAGAGATATCTGTGCTGCTCGCGGGAGTTGAGCTCTCGTTGAAGATTATGAGTCGTTTTATGAGGAATGCGAGAGCTCTTTGCTTGACGTAAACTTTGCGCACGGACCTCAAATGTCTTTCCCACCCTCTCTCTCTCTCTCTCTCTCTCTCTCTCTCTCTCTCTCTCTCTCTCTCTCTCTCTCTCTCTCTCTCCTGCGTCTCGTTATATTCCGCGCAAGTTGAAAGAGAATCAAATTAATTCAAGATACAACGAGATACCATATATCGCGACAATCTGGTAAGCACGTATAGCAGTAACGAAAATTTACGGTCTTGTTCATCCTTACCCCTTTGCTCTCGTGGCTTTTTCGTAAAAGGAAAAGTCTCAGCTCAGCTGCGCACACATACACACGTGCCAGTGCGTGTATGCATATATATGAATATATACGTATATGCCCAAATCTCTCGGGGGACAAAACGTTACTCTCGTCCTCTCGCCTCTCGCCCGGCCACCTATACGAATCCCAAGTGAGACGTTTCTCAACTTCGCATAATCTTGGGGGAAAAAAAGAAGCAACAAAAAAAACCACATTTTTTCGACTCATTCTCGCATCATCGTTCTCACTCTTGCGCAGCGAAGAGTTCAATATTATTACGCGCGCGTGTACATTACGTGAAAGTAATTACGCGAGGTTAGGCCAGCGGTGTTAACGCGGACCGGTCACCCGTCCGTATACTACACACGCGCGCATGTGTGTGTGTGTGTGTGTGTGTGTAATATGTATGTATTTACGTAAGTATGTTCACAGGGAATACACACATCGGGAGAAAACATCGGGAACGAGCAACGCGCGGTCTCAAGCGCGCAGAGGCAAAATGCCAAGCGAGCAATCGATCAATCGTACGTCTCGAAGGCATTACAAGTTATTAGGAGAAAAAATCGCGTGTATACTGGAGGTATAAAAGGAGACGCAAGAGAGAGAGAGAGAGAGAAAGCAAGGATGCAAGCACAAGAGAAAAAAGGTAATGAAAAAAAGAAAAGTAAAAGAAAACGGGGAAGCGGAAAAACAAAAAAAAGACGGATCGAGGCAAAAGTGAGGATGTATGGGGGTTCTTGTCGCGGCGGGGGGGCTTCCACATGCGGTGTATGGCGCTGGGCAACACTCTCGATATCCCACGAACACCTCCTCGCATATACTATAACCCGTGTTTAGGTCTCTCTCTCTCTCTCTCTCACTGTGCCCTTTTGCCGCTCGCTCTTCTATTGCACATAAACGCCAGGCATCACGCACTTTTCCGCCGCCACTCTCTCACCCTCTCTCTCTTTCTCTCGTGCCTTCTCCTTTTTTTATTCACTTATTCCTTCATATTCTCAGGGATAACGTAGGTAAACGGGTAAAAGATATCGAGAAAGAGAAATTTACTGTAAAAATGGAGGGGGAGGTGGACTGCGGGGGAGGGGGGGGTTAAATGACGAAGATGAGGAGATTCTAACGAAAGACCTCGGTAGGCTGCTGCGGCAAAAGCATTCAACGAGAGATGCAAGCCACGAGCGGAGCACAAATAACTCTCTCTCTCCCGCTGCCCCTCTCTCTCTCTCTCTCTCTCTCTTTTTCTCTTTCTCTCTCAATCTCTCTCTACTTTACGGTGCGAGCATGAATACACCGGCGTGGGCAACGATGAGCTAACGTGATGCAGCTTTATGTGCACGCATACTTTGGTTAACACACGTGCACATTCATGTGTGTGCTTTGTGTATGCACACGTGGAAAAAAGATATTTTGAATCCGTTATATCATGTAATGTTGGCCATCAAGCCCACCGGCTGTTTTGAGGACGGTCTCAACATTTGTTTTGACAGATCGATGATTTTGAGGACTGGGCGGTGTTTGTAACGACGATTATATAAACATTTACATTTATCTTGCACTTATCGCAAGGTGATTTTGAAGACATTGAGGTTCACATACTGTTGAGTAAGGGGACAATTGGATTAAGGAGACCATCCTCAAAGGTAATCGTCAAATTTAACTGTGTGTGGGGGGGGGGGGGTTAATCTGAGATAACTATTTCCCTTGCCATCGTTGATTATAGATTTCCATGGTGGAAAACCTCACTCCTGTATGAAAATAACACCCATTTTTTTCAAGTTGTGTTCCCCCCGCGCCTTGCCTGTCTGCGGCTGCAGAAGATAAAGAATTCCACTTGGACCGTTTTTAAAATTCGTAACATTTTTGTATACGTTTTAGAGCTGTTTTCTGCCTTTTCCACCAAATCTCATCTTGTGCTTTCGATATTGCCCTTTTCTTTCGTGAAATTTCGAATTTGTGGACGATCATTCGGCAGTTTGGAAGTCAGCAGTGTACTTTTACGGTCTACATATACATTCCACCAAATTGAATTTCATCCGAAGCTATATTCTAGAAGTTTGTTTTTTACTTGCAAGACCGATAAAGGACTCTTCTCACTTCCAAACTGTCGAATAATCGTCGAAAAAATCAAAATTTTACCAAAAATAATAGTAAATATCGGAAGTACGAGTTAGGCTTTGGTGAAAAATGTACAAAACATGTTTAAGCCGTATCTAAAGTTTTACAGAATTTAAAAAACGGCTCGAGTGGACTTTACAATTTTTGCAGCCGCAGAAGGTCAAGGAATGGGGGAAAAAATTGTTTTGTTGGCACCAGGAGTGAGATTTTCCACTATAGATGTCTATGATCAACGATGGTGAGGGAAATAGTTGTCTGAGCAGAACTGGAAAACCCGATATATATATATATATATATATATATATATATATATATATATATATATATATATATATATATATATGCCTATTCATATGTATATATGTACATCTATGAAACTGTGTTCACCTATCGTGGTGGAAAGTGATAGAGAATGATTTATTCGTAGTGCTCTCGGGGATAGTTGTTTTTTTTTCTTGTATATGTTCGATCGTTGCACCGCCTATTCGTGATATTACGAAGCGCTTTCGTATACGATGGTGCGTATATATCCCGTACATGTGTAGAGAGGCCGGGCACAATCCCACAAAGGTATTTATATACTATACGTGTAACAAGAGTGATCATGCTAAATAGGACGATTTAAGGACAATCATGTATGACTACACACTCGCCCACAGGAACATGGATACACGTCTGAACGTCTGAACCTTATTCCACTCTCAGTTATATTTTTATTTCCAAGGTGCCATGAATTTTTGCGGTTTTAGCGAATGTTTTTCGAACGCGACCAACTTTAATTGTGTGAAGCTGAGAAAGCAATGCGAAATCAGCTGTGTCAGAGGCGTCGTAAGCAAGACCTGTTCTACGTTTTGATCATGCCGCACCTCCGTTTTCCTCTTTGGAAGCAAGATCCAAGAGAGGGCGACAGGGAGAGAGGGAGGGGAGAGAGAGAGAGAGAGAGAGAGGAAGGGAGGAAAATGGAGGGAGGAAGAGCGACAGACGGGGAGCCAGAGAGAAAGAGAGAGATAGTTAGATAGAAAGACCCGTAGAGACGGTCAACGATAGATAAGACGCACATATGCGTGTCTTCCACCGTGATACTAATTGCATCAACATACCAGTTCGCCAAGCACGTCAAAGTACACCTGTGTGTACTATTAACTTGTGGTCGTTTGCACGTACATATTTCCTCTCATTTGGTCCTCCGTCGATCCTTCCCTCTCTCTCTCCCTCCCTCCCTCCCTCCCTCCTTCTCTCTCTCTCTCTCTCTTTTCTTATCCTCTATTATCATTTTCTCTCTTTTATTCTCGCGCAAATTGTCCATCTGTGCAACATCTTTCTCTCGTTCCGCGAGTTCCGCAGATCAGAGTGCCTAAACTGTGCGTGTTTTCTCTCTCCTCTTCTATGCTTATAGGAGGCATTAGACCCGCGCGTGGATCTTCAACGAACGATATGGATCGCGTGTTCGCGCGAGAATGTCGTTGCATGTTCAACAAGAGAAAGAGAGAGAAACAAGGAGACAGTCAGAGTGAGAGAAGGAGCGAGCGAGATGAAATCTTCTCCATCCTCAATTAAATACACCGAACGCTGATGGCCGAAGTGTCGGGGCTGTAGAATTTTCGCTCGACGCCCACGTCTCCGTGTATAAACTACTAGACGGAGACCTAATATCTCTCCTTCGTTGCATCGTTCCTCCTTTATCTCGTTTTTTTCTCCCTCATTTTCTTCATCCTGCAGCGTCTAGACGTCTCTCTCTCTCTCTCTCTCTCTCTGTCTCTGTCTCTCTGACGCTCTCACTTTTTTCCTTCAAGGCGCGATGTTCCTCCTCATCGTAATCCCAACATTCTCATCTCTCGTAGGTCCAACGAGAGAGCACGAGATAGAGAAAGAGAGAGAGAGAGAAAGTATAGTGGCAAGCAAGAGCTATAAAGCCTTTCCAAAGCCATTATCAACTTTCTCTCTAGTCCTACGCGCAAGGAAAAGAAGAACACGTTCGACCCTCCCTTACCAGCCGTGTTCTCCTCGTGAAACGAACAATCTCAACTTCGCGGCCCTAAAGTGTATAAAGAAATGCGAGAAGCCAAATCTAGAGAAGAATAAGAGCGAGAAACTAAGAGAGAGCGAGAAACAGAGAGAGAGAGAGAGAGAGAAGGAGCGGGAGGCATCGAGTGGTTCTCTTACAAATGGAAAAAGGCTGGGCCAATGCGAACGATGGATGCTGCTTAGCCCTCGGGACACACAATTCTTCCAATCGTTCTCCTTATTCCTGTCTCTCTCTGTCACTCGCCCTCGCCCTTTCCTTCCCTCTGTCTCTGTACGGTCTCAAGCCACGATCCGTAAGATGCCGAATATTTGCCAAATGACCACCTCTCGCTGTGCCCTCTCGTGATGGTCGTTCGCGCGCGACTGTCTTCTTTCTCTCTCTCTCTCTCCCTCCCTCACTCATTTTCTGTCTCTCTTGAATTTACTCGAATAACCGAAGAGGGACACGCGATTTTCTTTTCTTTATGCTTTCTCGCCCTTCATTCTCTTATTTGTTTCAAAGTAATAATACGCACCTAAGGATATATAGGTATGGTCGCCGAGGGTATACTAATAATGGACCAACGGGAATAAAAGAGTAGAGGTACCATTTTTCATACGACACACACACACACACACACATATATATATAATGTGGGTCGGTGGACAAACGAATCCGAAATTATCGAAAAACCCCGAGAGCAATAAAGAGAGAGAGAGAGAGAGAGAGAGAGAGAGAGAGAGAGAGAGAGAGAAATGTGCCTAAGACTATACCCAAGGGTTGTGTGTGTACATGTGCATATATGTGTCTACTCGGACACGCACATTCGCAAAAAGATGGACGAAAAGAGCCTCGAGTTCGGATCGAACGAGCCTGTAAGGCAGGTGATAGTTTTTTTTTTTTGTGAAATGACACAGTGTCGAAAATTACATAGGGGAAGAAGTAGAAATCAGTAGTAGGAAATAGGCAAAACTCAGTTAGTGCCAGAGATGAAATTTCTTTTCCTCCTTATGATTATGATTGTTTCTTTTTTATCATACACAGACACACACACACGCGCGCTAATATATAATTTGTTTTCTTAATATGCGCACGGTTATTTTTTTCAGCGATGAGCCAACTCGTGTACCTCAGTCCAGAGAAGGAGACCGGCGGAGAAAGAGAGGCGGCGAGTATCTGTGCAAGACAAAGAGAGGCAAAGAGAGGGAGAAAGAGGACGAGAAAGAATGAGCAACCCAGTGATCTCGCCTAGTTTCGCAAAACATCTTCACTCGGTGACGAGTATAATGATGGGGCGATGAGTGCTGATTGCTCCTCGTCGCCGTGCTCTCGTCGTCGTCTTAGTTGTCGTATTCGTCTCCCCCGTCGGTGTCCTCCGACGCCGGAGAGAGAAAAAGCGAGCGAGCGAGGGGGCGAGAGAGAAAGAGAGAGAGAGAGAAAGACCGAAAAAAAGAGGGGCCAAGGACGCATTTGCAGTACCACAATAACATTGGGAAGAATCGTAGAGATCTTTCGAAGCGCGAAACTTGCGTCATTTGCTACGTTAACCCAATGAAATTTCATTCCAAAAATCTGAGACCTCCGCCGCCAAGAGTGAGCTCTGGGATACCGGACAAAATGAGGGACACGCAATTTGCGGGAGAATCGAATTCGAAGAAACTCAGTGAAATCGAAATAACATTCATCTCCGGAGGGAGGAAAGAGAGAGAGATAGAGAGGATGAGACGAAAAGGGAGAAAAGGAGACGGTTCGTATTGATATACACACAAACACAAACACGCACACATAAATTTCTATATACACACACACACACACACACACACACACACACACACACACACACACACATACATACATATATATGAAGAAGCGTCGAGTCGCGGGCGCACGGTTTTGTGGCGTCTGCAAATTACGTGGCTTCTTTTTTACCAGTTGCCCAGTAGGGAGAGAGACCAGGTAAAATACCTCTGTCTTCCTCCGCGACTCTATCTTTCTCTTTCTCTCTTTTCCTCTGCTGCTGCGATACACCTCGATGCACTCTTCCCGTTTCTCCTCGCACTCTCTCGGTCTCGATGCACTCAACAGAAATTCACGTACATACGCTTCTTCCTCTCATTTCCTTCTCCTCGTCCTCGTCTTTTTCTTCCCCCTCTTCTCTCGCGCAGGGGGCTTTCTCTCGCCTCTTTTCATGGTTGCGGCCTAGCTCGAGCCCACCACGAGTGTTCGCAAGCTCTCTCTCTCTTTCTCATTTTTTCTCTCTCTCTCTTACTTTCTCTCTCTGTCTCTCGCTTGCTCTCTCCTTCCCTTTGGGCCTCTCGCTCGCTTGATCGCTCTCTCTGTAGCCTCGCATCACGCGTACAACACCTTGCAGATTCTTTCCCCGTTTCTTCGATTCATTCTTTCCTTTTCTCGCTGCTGCCTCCGCCCACTTTGCTTTTGCGCCTTGTCATACACTTTATTCGGGTTTCTCGTCCATCTGCGGGCAATTCGGGCCATTCGAGCACACCACCACACCATCAGACGCAGTTTCATCTTCTTCTCTTTCCCTTCTAACGTCTCCGCTCTATCTCTCTCTTTGTCTCTCTCACCGCATACCGGGCGGCCCGACCAGCCCCGGTCATTTTGAAAAATACCCAGCAAAACGATTTGGCCGCTGTTGCCGCCGTTATTACCGAAGACCGGGTCGCTCTTCTCAATCTTTTCGCCCCTACACGTATCTCCCTTGCGCTCCCTCCCTCTCTCTCTCTCTCTCTCTCTGTCTCGCTCTCTTTTAGTCTTCCGCTTGGTGGGACTCTGAACAGGTATATGGAGGGGTATGTGCCGCCACTCTCGAGCTTTCCGATCTCTGAATCTTCCCCTCAATGTATCCAAACTTTGATATATAGATATACACACACCTGTAGGTCACGCAAATGAACGCTTGTACGTGCAACGCCAGCACGTGTCGACGGTCAGCGACGACGCGTCGATTGACGGAACGACACAGTAACGGAAAGGATCATCGGAATATGACGTTTCCGCAGCGTCGAAATAAACAGAACGTTAACGAGAAGGGTGGACTTTCGGAACGACGTGTGCGTGCGTGCGTGCGCGCGCGCGCGCGTGTGTGTGTGTGTGCGTGCGTGTGCGTGTGCGTGTGCGTGTGCGTGTGCGTGTGTGTGTGTGTGTGTGTGTGTGTGTGTGTGTGTGTGTGTGTGTGTGTGTGTGTGTGTGTGTGTGTGTGTGTTTATGAAAATTAGCCCCCTATGACCTAATTTTCTTTGGCACATTTGGACTATAAAAATTACTAAAACACTTTTAAAGATCCTTCTACACGATCCATACCCTAAAGCTGCACAAGAAGAGTTTATATAGCGATCAAGATGAAGAAATAAAAGAATAGAGATTTTTGTTGCACTTCAGCGATGCAAACTTCAAAAAAACGTTTTGTGGTCCCAATTTCTACTTGGCAAAAAGTTTAAATATTCTATCTTCATTTTGATGTTAACATGCCGTATATTTGGATTAATAAAAAATCAATTCCAATGTATTCTATCGAGTCCAAGCCCCTTGTGGCCCAGTCGCAGACTGCTTCGGAAAAACTACAACTAGGCCGAGATCAGGACGAAGAGAATAGCAAAAAAATCTGTAAAAATTTCAGTGCAAAGCAAACGAGAAAATACATACCAGCGCTCGGTCTGATCTAAATGCTAATGTGAATTATATTGCAGGCAAAACGAACGATGTTGAAGAATGCAAGTTTGGAATGGAATAGAAATAAAGATTTTTCAATTGCCCGAATTGTTTTCAGGCCGACTGCGTTTGCGACAACTACTCAAAGATATATTGATATCTTTATCCAAAATAAACATAACACATCTGTGAAAAAAGCTACCGGGTAATGACGATAACATTTTTTTTAAACGAACGTTCTCTGGAACGAAAGTTTTGCAGTCCATCTATTCTTCGGCTAATTTGAGCTACTATAATCACACAAACGTTTCTTCACGATTTCTATCGGAGACCTATAACGTGAATTTACCAGAAAAGATGTTGAATAATAATGAAAATTGGGAAATAACAAAAAATCGTTGTCTTCCAACAAGCTTCAGCATAGTAAAACTAATGACGATGAAGCTCGCATTGTTGGAACGCAACAATATTTTTCAGTCATTCTTTATTTCATTATTTTTATCCTTATCCGAACTTTTTTTTTTCAAACTGAGGTCATCAACTTCTAACACGAATACGTAGAAACGTTTGGGCCATTGTCACAGCCCAAATGGGCCAAAAAAATTTGCTTCATTAAAAATTAATCTCCGTTGCATTCCAACGATGTAACGTGACTAAAATTATGCATTATTCGTCCAGATTTTCCACTACCACCGAGTGTACCATGGGGTTAAAAAAAGCAGATGACAAGCATCCGCGTCTGCTACGACGACATAAACAGACATAAAGAATAATAATTGTTAACAAATAATGAATTTCACTTCAGCTAACGGAAAGAAAGACACGACTCTCGAGAACGACGTGCATGGTGCGCGTATACAAACATACTTTTCGAAATGCTTTATCGGTAGGTGTGCTCGTCGTATAGGCTTCAAGCAGCAGGCTCGACAACTACGAGTGTGTTTCTTCAAAGTCGAAGATCCGCAGTAATATGCAGAAGCACAGCGCGAACAAAGCGCAGGGAGCGAAGAGAAGGAGTCATGGCGACTCTCGAATGGGAGAGACAGATACGGATATGCTAATACGCAAGAGGAGTCGTTTATGCGTGATATATTGCCAAACTGATGGACATGCAACGCGACCTTTACCGACTACCACACTATTATAGTACGTACTTTTCGGCAGCTCTCTCTCTCTCTCTCTCTCTCTCTTCCTTTTACCCACACCACGTGGCGTCGTTATGACGGAAGACATTCGGGCTCGCGTAATGTCGCGATGCAGCTCTTTTCGTGTTTCGCACACACATATTCACGCCTTACCGGAGAGGCACAATTATCGGAGCGTTGCGATCGCGTCGATTTGGTGGAACGGATTAAAGGGACCGAGTCGTTTCAACGGAGAATAAAAATTCCGCGCGAATGGGGGATACAACAAGTGCGGAATGATTTTTTCAGGATTTAACGAAGAAGAAAATGAGGAGGAAGAGAATGATGAGGAGCCCTGAGCTCAAGATGAGTCGGGAAGCTCATAGGATAGAGCGTCGACGAGAGAAGCGTAATAACTACAATTACCATCACGCTGGTGCTGCAGGAAGAGAGAGAAATACCGACACAGAAGAGAGAGAGAGAGAGAGAGAGAGAGAGAGAGAGAGAGAGAGAGAGAGAGAGAGAGAGAGAGAGAGAGAGAGAGAGAGAGAGAGAGAGAGAGAGAGAGAGGGAGGGAGAGGGAGAGAGACAGAGACGTGTGTATAAACCTTCGAAGAAACAGCGGAGGACGGAGGAAAAGGTGGTTCGGATCCGATCCTTCAAGAAAAAGGAAGGGTGCACCCTCTCTTTCCTTCCTCCGCGACATAAGAACGGGCAAGAAGACCCGAGTGAAAAAAAATGCGATACTTCTGACTTTCCAGCGAATGGGAGTTGGACAAATAAAAAGAAACTTCAACAAAATCCATGAATCCTTTCGCAAAGAGAACACCCTCGAGCACCGCCCACAATTCTCCGTATACGAGGGCAATGTTTTATTGTTTTTCGTTCGGAAACGTCATTATCGTCGTAATAATCGCACCCGCCGTTAACGACGTGACTTCACGCAGTTGAGCAACAAAATATAAAAACGAAACAAAAAGTACGACGGGCGTTGATGCACGACACGCGGTAAGATCTTGTCGCGTTACGTTCGGTTCACTCGCTAATCGTGTTCGTCTCTTATACTAGATGTATTAAGAGAGAGAGAGAGAGACCGAGACAGAGACAGAGACAGAGAGAGAGAGAGAGGAGGTAATAGAGCCAGGAGGCTACGATGAGCAAAAAAAAGTTACAACATCGCGCGCGTAAATGCGTGGATTACTGTGTGTGCGGCACGTTCGCGGTGGTATCCGCTCCGCAAGCTTGTTCGCAGCTTCTCCTCACCGCAAAGAAAGACTACTATAACGGCGACGCTACGACCTGCGATGATCGAGAAAAAAGGAAGAAAAATGGGAAAAGAAAAAAACAACCAAGCGACGCGGAGAAGAAAACGACCAGGTGAAACGCCAAACCGCGAGATTCAATTTTCATCGCACGCAATTCGCCCGCACCCCGCGAGTAACACGGCTTTCGACACTTCATATATATATATATATATATATATATATATATATATATATAGCACAATATTATATACACATTTGTACAATCGTCATATATAAATTTCTACTGGTGAGGAATTCCATCGGAATATGCTGACAAACTCGACTTCAACGCCCTCAGCGTCAAAACGTATGTATGTATACATACATAGACGATGCGATTTTTCTCTCCCCTCAAACAATAAAAGCACGGGGCACTTTTCGTGCAAATGCAGTCGCATTTAATTTCGTCAAATCGTTATGGAAGTCATTCGAAGCTTCATGGAAGTTCGTTTAAGAAGCAAAAGCTCATTTTATCATTTTGTCATTTTCGTTCGCCATCCATCACGGTGATGATATAAAAATTGGCATCTTTGGGACGCAACAAAAGTTTTCTAGATTTTTTCGACAAATTGGGGGTACGAAAGTCAGTCGTCCATTTCTCAGGATCCTTCTCGGATATCGACAGAGTAAATTTGAAAAAAAAAAAAAAAAATTCGGATAACAGAGAAAATGGAAAAATAAATTATGAAAAAGCATTTTCGCTGCATTTCAACGACGCAAGAATTACGATTGCGCAAAGCGGAGATATTCTCGTAACCCTTTTGTCTAGAGTACCAAAATAATTCACGTAAATAGAATTCAGCGAGTACATTCAATTAAAATTATTACAGGTACTGCGAAACAATTACGTTTGTGAGATGAAAAGAAAAAAATTATTTTTAATTCCACAAGGTTATATCCGCGCATTTCTTCGACTGTGTTCGAAAAATCTTTCGTGCCAAATACAGATACGTATCAATGTTTATGTTAAAAAGATGGGGAACCCTACTTTAGTGTGTGGTCCGATGCGCACTTGACCACGCTATTTTTTTCAATCTCGATACTTTACGCTGGGAAAACTTCGGTAAATCCTAATTCTTCCGTGCGTGATCCCGATACACTCTGCACATCTTTGAATGGGCAAAAAGAAAGGCGGAGTTGATGCGGAATGCCCTATGTACACGTATATGTATGTGTGTGCGTGTGTGTGTGTATACAGGGTGTCCCAGAACTGAATGCGTTCCCTGAAATGGGGGCTTGGGAGTGGAATTCTGAGTTGATTGATATGAGCATGTGTGGGTCTCAGATCAACCCCTGAATTATTATCAATTTTCAAAGGCGAGCCAATCAGGTGCGCCCGATAAGCCAGCGTAATTGCGGTGCTCCCGCGAGGCACCACTGCACGCGCGTAGCGCTTACCGACGTACGCTGGCTCAACGGGCGCACCTGATTGGCCCGCCTTTAAAAATTCATCATAATTCAGGGGTTGATCTGAGACTCACACATGCTTATATCAATCGACTCAGAATTTCATCTCCAACCCCCCATTTCAGGGAACGCATTTAGTTCTGGGACACACTGTATATATATATATGTGCACACACACACACGCGCGCGCGCGCGTATAAACACGATTATACTATAGACTTGTGTACATGTGTTGTGCGAAATCGCGAGAACCGAAGAAAGATCGAAAAAGCTGGAGGCAAAATAGTTAAAAAAAGAAAAAAAAAAGGGCAAAGAAGGATCGGCGAGGAGGCAGAACGAACAGAACAAACTCGTGAAAGCGATTAACGATCCATAATTTTACGACGTTTCTGTAATAACCGCGTTCTTCTCAGCAGGAAGGCTTGACTCCCAGCTTATGCATACACACACGTGTCCGCACACCTATATTCATATACGCATCGCGATGTTCCGTGCGGTCTAGAGCCCGAGTGTATTGACCGTATACATGTACATTGCTAGAGTAAAACAGGAAGAAAACGTGAAGAAATAGGCGAAAGAGGAAACGCCATTGCTGAACAGCGACCCTGAAGAAAGAGAGAGGGAGATATAGAAAGAGAGAGAGAGAGAGAGCCAAAGCTTCGACTGTTACGGTTCTTCTTCCTCTTCTTCTTCTTCTTCTCTCGGGATAATATCGTGCTGGTTAATGTTGCGTAATCCACCCACTGGCGTTCTGTGTGCCAGGACAACCGTATAATGATACTAGGTAGCGAAAGAACAGAGAGAGAGAGAGAGAGAGAGAGACAGGGAGAGAAACGGAATTACAACGATGACGATGTTGGCAGCAATATTATCGTTGGGAATAAGAGAGAAGGAGAGAATAGACCTCCGAGGGCCAGGAACAAACGAACTGGGTGTTGTTCGCTTGAAGACCGATTCTTCTTCTTCTCTCTCTCTCGCGCTCTCTCGCACGCGCGATATTTCTCGATATTATTTACGACCGCTTTGGAATTCCGCGCTGTCCGTTGTGCTCTGGGCACGAATCATTTCTCTTTGCCACTCGAATCCCGCGCCCATGAGGTCCATGCTTTCCTGGGCACACATCGTGGAACCGCAAAAAGTCAAATGTATACGTGTATACATTATGCCTGTGTGTGTATACAATATAACGCAACACCCTTGATACCAAGAAACAGCCGTGGAAGAACTCGTACCTTTTATTATTTAAGTTGTACTGTTTGTAACGTGCGCGCGAGCGAGTTGTACGACCTCTTCTCATTTTCCACAGTCTTAGAATCGCTTAACGAAACGATAGATTAAAAGAGCCGTCCGCGAGAGATATATAAAGTAAAGAGCGGTGCGAGAGGGAGAGCACGAGAAGCGACTAACGGGCGTATAGACGTATAGGCGCAGAAGACGCGAAAGAATTAAAATACACGTCGGGCGAACGACGAGACGCGCGCAGGTACAGAAAAAGCAGCACGGGATGCGTCTGCAGAATTCAATCTTGTGTTGGTATGGGAGAGCTGTGCGGGGAAACGGAAACAGAGGGAGAGAGAGAGAGAGAGAGGGAGAGGAAAAAAGATCGCGACTATATGCATCTCGATTGCTTCTAGTCTCACGGCGAGATGGACTGGCGAGCTTCACGGATAAGGATAACCGCGAGTCTAAACAGCGGGCGATGTCGCAGCTGCCGCGATCGCCAATACGGCGGGATAGAACACGGCGCGAGTGATATTAACTCTATAAGGATGCCGTATGCATGTGCGTGTAAGCGCGCGCATATGCTTAAAATGTTCCGTCGGTGATTTTGAAGACGTTCGGGTCTACGTAGTGTTCAGTATGAGGGTTGGGTACAGTGTGCGTCAGTGGCCGTTTGCTGCCGTGTCATACAGGGTATTTCATTTATCATGAGACATCGAAAGAACTCACCGGAACATCACTTAAGGTAGAACGAGCGCGCGCTCTTCATTTCTATAGATTTTGTTCAAATTTCAACCAGACATTGTTCATATCATTATGCATGTTTGAGTGACATTCCAGAACAGTCGACTATTTAGATTGGGAGATAATGGGTTTTTTTAATTGCAACTTTTGCCACCGTAGGGTCTGCATTGATCGAAATTTAGGTCACATAATTTGTCGTACGATTCTATTGTGTTTATAAATATTGAAGAAAAAATATGTTTAGATAGCAACTACTACTTAGGGAAAGAGTGAAAAGAGTTTGGGTTGCCTTTACTATTCAGTTTCGCTGAAAACGTTCAGTAAAGAGAGAATAATTCTCCGTTAAAAATATTTGTCCTCTATAATAAGAAGACAAATGGCAACACCGCAGAATGGTATTGTTTAATATTTCGAGAAAAAAGTAACTATCGTGTACCTCGAGTTAAAAACTTTTGTCATAAAAAAAATATTTGCGTTATAAATATAAATATTTTATATTGTTTATGTTATCTTCATCAACAAATAAAAGTGTTGGTTAATTCATAAGTAATTTAAAACTTTGTTCGTTCGTTTGAATTACTTCCAAATAAAAGTTTGTGTTGCTGTATTATTTTAAATATGCGGCGAAAACTTACGTCATTGGATACGGGGACCGATGCGGTGTTGCCATATGTCTTCTCATTATAGGGGACAAATATTTTCACGGGAAATTATTCTGTTTAAATATCAATGCAGACGCTGCAGCGTTAAAAGTTGCAATTTTAAAAGCCATTATCTCCGAATTTAAATAGTCGGCTGTTCTGAAATTTCACTCAAACATGCATAATGATATGAACAATGTCTGGTTAAAATTTGAACAAAATTTATGGAAATCGAGAGCGCGCGCTCGCTCTACCTTAAGTGTCGGTCGTCGATTTTATTGAAACTCATATACAGTGGGTTTAAAAAGTATTTGTCCATCTCACATGAAACTGTTGTTAATTTGGGTTTATTTGTTGGTCCGTGTTTTCCCAAAATTTTTGTAAACAGACACCATGTATATTTTGGATAAGCTATCGAACACATAAACTTACTGAAGCATTTTATTTATTGTCGTAGGATAATTTGAACAAGACGACGTGTACAAATACTTGTTTACCCACTGTATGTGAAACTATAATGTATGTTTGTATTACTCGAGTGTACTTGAAAACTATTAGACGTGTATTTTTTTTATTTGCGGAAAAACGGTTTTAAGGGAGAAAGCACCCCTCAAAAAAAGACGTGAGTGATTGTGCAGTTTCACCCATAAGCAATCTGAATGAAACGAAAACCAAAGTTCTCATAATGTAAAGCGATGAAAAATCTACCATAAAATAATTGACAAAAAATTAATTAAGGCGTGACACTATTGAGGGCTTGCTTCCCCTCTTAAAACGTTTTTCCGCAAATAAAAAAATATCGTGTCTAATAGTTTTCAATGCTTCATTACATATATGAGCTGCAACAAAATCAAAGGCTGATGTTCCGTGTTAGAAACAACGAAGTACAGTGAAACCCCGGTTAAACGGGATCGGGTCATCCGTGGAGCTGATTAAGGCGGGATATAACATTAAAAAAAAAAATTAAGCAATTTTGAGAGTTTTTTTAAGTAAGAAATAATTGATCTGCATTTATCAAACTGTGGGTATAATTTAATAGTATATTTAAGTAGACACGTTGGAATGCAATGAGAATTCTTCTATATATTTTTATTTCATCATTTTTTTACCATAAAAATTCTTGTTTCCCTGATTTAGGTTGTGGATCTCTAGAAAGGACGTTTAAAAATGTCTCCATGGTTTTTGTAGCTATAATGTCGGAGAAAAAAAATTGGGTAAGTAGTACGAAAAAAATGTCATTTCGTTGCATTCCAACGATGCAAACTTCGATACCATAAAAAATGTCGGTGTTTGCATCGTTGGAACGCAACAATTTTTTGTGTTATTTTCTCATTTTTATTAGTATGCGACACTTTTTTTCGAAACGTGAGCTCGGTAATCTGTTATGAGAACAGGTAAAAGCGTTCAAATGATTTTCCTACCCTAAATCGGCCGAATAGAGATTTCATCAATCAAAAAGAGCTAGATTACTCTGCGTTCCGATAATACGAACTTCGAGATCAGAAAAAAAAGGTTACTCTCGTTTGAAACATTTTTTTATTCCATCTTTACTGTCGCAGATTTTTGTAACTTTTTTTCAACAAGGAAGCCCTTTGTACATAACGATGTACACTTCTTTCGTCACGATTGCATACGGAACACGATGGGCAAGGTAATTCGAAATGCATGCCTCGGTATCCGCAGAGGGACTTTCCTTTTAGCTTATCAATTATATACTCACCGTATTAATTCGTGTTTGGAAATAGAAGGATACCATTTTGGGAATCTTTTGTGAATGTTGAACAAAATAAACTAATTTTCGTAGAATAAGACGCTGCTAGAAAAAGTGTAGGTTTTCACTAAATAAAAAACTTATATTGATACGTGTCTTGGGATTTTTTTAATTGACTTCGACGTTCTCGAGTTGCCTCGATGTCTCAGGATAAATGGGACACCCTGTATATTTATGTACAAGATGGTAGGAGAGAAGGGAGTCCAGTCTTTGCTGTTTCCTTCCTTTCCCTGTTCATCTCTCTATCTGTTTGAGTCTCGAGATTGAACCGTAAAATGAGAAACAATTAAGCTTTTATAGAGTTAGAATCGGGCACTCGATACGAGTGGATACGAAGTTGGTCCTTTTTCAACATCGTCATCATCACCGTGACGATGATGATGATCATCATCAGCATCATCACCATCGTCATTCCCGCTCCCCACAGCTCTTTATTTCGTCCGCGATTGCTATTTATACACGTTTATATGGTCCGTGATACCATGGATTCTCAAGCGTTCAGGCCAGATTCGACAGAGCGTGACGTAACTCATAAATTTCTTCTCAGATATACGAACGATCAAAATGAATCTTCGTGGTGAAATCCGATATAAAAAGACGAGAAAAAAAGAGATCGGAATACCAATCGCCGATGTTCTCGGATCTTGTCGAAGGCCGAAAAAAAGATACTCCAATTGCACCTATGTGTTACTGATGTGTAGTATTTCGTAGTCGCGATATGTACCAGAATGATTTTTCCAAAGAACATATTTATTTGCCTGATCTGTACCATTCAAGGGTTTCGCCGATTGAAGAAAGTAATTTGCCAGCTCTACGATCCTAAGTGCATTATGTTATCCATACCGGCGATTGCACCATTTCACCATAAGCACGGAAATAACTTCCCTTTTTTTATCCATTTTTCTTTTTCCTTCACTCTTTTTTAGCTATCGGGATCTCGAACGTTCGTACCCACCTTATCGAGCTTCTTTTCGTCTTTCACATATAATTCCCCGGGGCCCCATACAGCCAACGCGAACTAGTAATAATGTGTCACGGGGAAAATACTAATCGTGTATAGTATATTGAGAATACGTTACGATATCGCGCTCGAACGCGCTCGTAAACGTGCGAAATGTCCTGTGGGGAAAAGCTAAATGGGCATTTTGCGCAGTTGGAACGAGTGTGGTGTGTCGAGATTCGCAACAGTCGTTCGCGTCATACTTCTCTCAAGAGATCGAGAGAGAGTGTGAGTCCCGTTCTCTCTTTCTCTCTCTCTCTCTCTCTCTCTCTCTCTCTCTCTCTCTCTCTCTCTCTCTCTCTCTCTCTCTCTCTCTCTCTCTCTCTCTCTCTCGAGTATTACCAAAGTGCCGTACGACACGAAAATATTTCTAGCATACAATTGTACACTGTTCGAATATACGTAAGAAAAATTTCGTTGCAAACTTGCACTTATTTCGCGATGTATTGGCATATGTGTGCGATATTTGTATGGACGAATGCACGCACGTATGTGTCAATGTGTGTGCGATATTTGTATGGACGAATGCACGCACGTAATGTGTGTGTGTGCACGTTAAGTTGCTTGCAAAGTCCCAATCATCAAACAAGTGCTATTTGTTGGTTTTAACAGTATGAAGATATTTGTGTTTAATGAACGCGTATAGACGCACTGAACGACAGCGACGATGATGCTTATCCCCGCGCTCTACGAGCTTTATAGAGTTGCTCCATTTGGTTGTTGGGCCCTCGTTCCTCTTTCTCCCTTTCTCTCGAGCCCAGTCGAAATCATGATCCAGCCTTCGAATGTGACGTGAAAAGCAGACCGAGAGAGCAAGAAAGCGATAGACCGCTTCCCTGCATTCTGTTTTAACTTTCGTCTGTAAGCGCTCGAATTCATGGCGGCAGCAACATTGGCCAAAATAAGACACCGGGCAAAATGAAGGAGAGGAATAACTCGAAACTGTGTGCAAGTCCCGGTTAAATATCGAGAGGATAGCCTTGAATTTATAGCCCGAGAACAAGGTCTCTCTTGCTTTCTCTCTCTCTCTCTCTCTCTCTCTCTCTCTCTCTCTCTCTCTCTCTCTCTATCGCTCTCATCCCCTTAAAGCCTTCCCCTCATTTTCTCTCCTATCATTTCATTGCGCTCGTTTCTCTTTAATCGCGTTCCGAGCCTGACATACTTCTCAATTCTCGCGTAAAACGCTTTCGCGTTTCTTCGTCGCGAATTCGTCCGCGGTGTATCGAGTAAGGAAAATGTGCCCGCTTTTTCTTCTCCTCGAGCCGTAGAAAAAAGCGCGACGTACACGGCGACGGGCGAGTTCTTTGCACTCGAATGAACAGTCGAACGAATCACTCGGGGTTAATCGTCGGCCGTAACAATATTACACGTATGTGTCCGCGTCGAAGCGATACCTGTGTGGTATAATTAAAACGGGCGTGCGGATATCAGATAGCATCGGACATTTTGATTGCGGGCGTTAATCATAGTTTCCATTCATTCAATCTCGTACGAGAGCACCGGCTAATCCGGAGATACGCATAAATACATTTCTACACACGCGTACAAGTGTACATAACACATTTGACTGTACACACATGGACATACGTACACATATATGTGGAAATATGTATGTTTGTATAGAGGAGTGCATATATAGAACATGTATCGTGTACCAGAGAGACATTTGAACAGCCAAGTGAGACTCACTCTACGCTGCTTCGTTGGATGGTTCGTCGGTTAATTCTCGTTCCCTTTTTATTACCTCTCGTAGAGAAGAGCTCCTCGCGCGCTCTTATAAGGCATCGCGTAGCAATATGTATATAGCGGTAGAGCCTGTCTGCTTCCCTCTCATTCTCTCTTCTCCGATCTCGCGCGGACCAGCATCTAGAATCTTGCCCGGTATCTAGAATCTCGGTGAGCATCTAGCCCCAGACAGACCGAATGCGAGACAGAGAGAACGAAAGTGAGCGAATGAGAGACAGAGAGGGGGCGAGAGAGAGAGAGAGAGAGAGAGAGAGAGAGAGAGAGAGAGAGAGATAGGGAAAACTCGACGCGTTCGCCACCGTGTACAGGACCGGGTAGACGACTGAACCGGCAAGTACTGAAAGTCGAGCGACGAGTCGCGTCGTCAACTTGGTATTTTCTTGTCCGAGACGGCAGAGAAAGGGATAAGGGATACGTATACGCAAGTACGTAAGTACATGTATGTGTGTGGCAGTGTGTATACGTACGTACGTTTGTATCAATTTATATATATATGTATGCATGAAATGGATAAAGAAACGTGGAACGAGCAACGAAGGAAAAGAAGATTACAAGTACACATACTACAAGCTATATATAAACGCAGCGCGCGCGGCCTTTTGCCTTTCCCTCTGCAATACTACGTGCCCTCCTACTCATCCTCTCTCTCTCTCTCTCTCTCTCTCTCTCTCTCTCTCTCTCTCTCTCTCTTTCTCACTCTGTGCTGCGTTCACGTCTGAAAGATCTGCGTGCACTCCGTCGGACAACTATCTCGCACAATTGACTCTCGTAACTTTTTATCGTCATTCGATGATCCGAGTATACGCGCACAAACGCGAGAGGATCAATCCGTGTTTTTCAGCGTCGTTCACGTTTCATTTTTAGCTACTCGGAGGCAGACATGGGTGTGTGTATACACGCGCGTGTATAAAACACATATACGTATATAGATGAATAAAGACGGGGATAGAGATGGATAGTCGAGGGAGACAGGATTCGTGTCTGTTTGTAGAAGAAAATGGGGGTACTCGTTTGTCTTGTGTATAGAAACTAGCGAGTAAGAATCATTGTGAGTATAAAAGCCCATGGGAGTACAGGAGAATGTCAATTTTCCCAATTGAACCATGCGGACTCTCTATTCCCCTAAGTTCTTCGTTATGATGACGTTTGCGTCGTTTGAATGTAATGGTATTTATGTTTTTTTAACAACCCCGTTTTTGACAGGTTCAGAGTACCGAAAAGAAATCGAAAGTGCTTTCTGATCTTGAAATGTAAGTTACGTGTGCAACCAAAGCCTGCGCAAAATGATTTTGTATGATCATGAAACCAAAGAGGTAAAAATATATGTTCGATGCGTTTCATCGATACAAACGTTGACAGGATATTTTTCGTTGCATATACGGTATATATGCAACGAAATATTATATGCATATATGGTATATATACACATTGGTATATTTATCAGAAGATCTGCATAAGCTATATGATTTTTGACACTAACAAGGAGCATCCTCAGGTGTGGCCCTTCGATTTTGTTCAAACTTATATATGTTATGAAGCATTTAAAACTAAGCGACACGTTTTTTTTTATCAGCTGAAAAACGATTTTACCAGATGAACGATGAAACCAGCCCTCGAAGAAAGACATGTCAAGGGGTAATATTGCA